>CATIWQ010204501.1:0-22328 GCA_949673415.1 Euphorbia schlechtendalii | reverse complement strand
TTTGGAGGCTCCCTTTCCCTATTTATAGAGACTGCCAAATCCCCCAAATCAAGAAGATTTGAATTGGTCAAAGCTGTGATCGTGATCCCTAGAATCAAGGGAGACCAAGTTTGAGTTTTATCCATTCCTTCATTCTAGGATGCGGTTATTCGCTTGATAGTCTGAAGCCATCATTTAAATGCCACCGCCTAGATTCTCGAGATAGGATCACCATCTTATGATCGCACCATGTTAACTATGAGACGGTTTCATTTGCCTTGGCACATGTAACCACCTCATGGTCGAGACCAGGACGAAAAAAGAACGAATGAGGGCACTAATGTGGGTGAATCGAGAAGAGGCTTTCCCTAACGAGCGGTTGAGTAAACAAGCTCTGCCGTAGTCTTCGAGAGGGTGACATCTTGTAATTATGCTCTCTTAACAGAAGTCCCCCCATAAGTCAGAGAAGCTTTTTAAAGCTTGCGTCGCTTCGAATATGATGTCGACCCAAACATCTGACGATTGCGTTCTGCTACCAACTGTTTGGGGCGCTTCGTAAAACCCGCCAACGTATCCAATGATGCCATGTATCTCTCTAGAAGCATCCGCGTCCTTTCAAATTCAAAATCTTTATAAATGGCGCGTCTTCTTACTTTTTTCTTTTACTTTCTACTACAAAATTTTCTTATTTCTTCTGCATTTCTGCAATTCTTCTTTATTTCTCTCGTGATTTCAGCAAGTTCTTTGTTTCTACCACTACAAGAAATTTCACAATCTGTAAGGGAACGCTTGCAAGGGAAAAAAATCCGTTGCAGATTTTAGAAATTGCAACGGATTCTGCAATAGTATTTATATTCCCTTGCAGAATTCTCAAAATTAAAAAAATGAATATAACTGCAATGTATTTTCCAAGGGTTTAAAATTTTTGTTGCAAAATATTGGCAGGAAGCACTGTTTTAAAAATCC
This sequence comes from Euphorbia schlechtendalii, assembly GCA_949673415.1. Classification (NCBI taxonomy): domain Eukaryota; kingdom Viridiplantae; phylum Streptophyta; class Magnoliopsida; order Malpighiales; family Euphorbiaceae; genus Euphorbia; species Euphorbia schlechtendalii. The sequence continues at coordinate 21,383 of CATIWQ010204501.1, read as the reverse complement.
CCGCCTAAGTCCGCCTAGGCGTTATTTTAAGGGTCGCTGCCTGGCTACGCCTAGCGCCTAAACCCTACTGACTAGCGCCTAAGTCTGCCTAGGCCCCGATTAATCCCCGCCTAGGCCCCGATTCACCTTCGGCCGCCCGACTAGCGCCTAGCGCTTTTTAAAACACTGGCAGGAAGATCACGTGGGTAAGCTTGCAGCGGAATTTATAAGCATTTGCATATTCTATTACAAATTATGTTAATTAAAAAATATATCTGAGGTTAAAAAATAAAAAGAAAAACTTATTCTTTTTGTCCAACATAAAACTGCATAAAATAAATAAAAAAATAAAAACAAAAATATAGAGCTAATAAACCTATTGTGCGTTCATCATTCCCTTCACATTCACAATAATTCATTGACTACTCCCCTCTCTCAATTCCCTCTTCATCTCACTGGCAACTACTCTTCTGATTTTTAGCCACTTTAGCCGACCACCACTCTCCTTTCCCTTTGCCTCTCACCGACCCCTCCTTCTTTCAAAAACAATTTCCTTAAATAGTAGAAAATTGAAAACCCTAGATCGTACAGATTGAGGAAGAAAGGTTGAAGCTTTCAGCTTTTAATAAAGGTAAATGTTTTACTTTGTTTTAAGTTTCTTCAACCATTATTTTCAGTATATGTTTATTAAGGTAGAGATATAAAGATTGGAGCTTGAATTTTTTTTCTATAACTTTGTTCTTTTCTTCCCCATTCAAATAGTTGGAAGATTGGAGTATTTTGTATGAGTGAGGCAAATCTAAGATTTAAGATTTAGTTTGCCTTTGATTTTGGGTTTCATTTTTTTATCACTAGATTTTCATATTGGGTTAGTTTGCCAATACATTATATCCTTTATTATTTTATAATTAGTGAAATAAATGTTTGTGTTTTCATTATTTGGCTTCTTGTTTTGCTAATGAATTGTATAGTAAAAGGCCCCCTAAGGAAGGATATGCATTGTCTTAATTTGAAAAATAATAACACATGTTTGTTATCTAGACTGCTAGCTAGAAATAATTCTGTTTGTTGTGTGAGTGTGGTTTTCCATGCCTCAATCATAAAATAACCAAGTATGCTTATAGATGAGAATTCCGGTTGCCTTATTTTGTTTCTCTGTTGATTTTGTATGTTGCATTTTTGTTTGATGTGCTTTCCATAGTATACTTATAGTTGTCAAGAAAAATACTCAATACGTGACAATAAAAAATTGTATTGTCACAAAAACCATTTTGGTGACAATATAAAAGATTGTTACAAACAATTTATTGATTTTGTGACGACAATTCTAAATTGATACAAAAAAAACATGTCAATTACAACAATGATTGTAATAAAAAAAATTGATATGCGACAATAAATTATATATTGTCACAAAAAATTATATGCGTGAAAAAGTTGTTACAAATATTTTAGTAACTTGTAGTGCTTGAACATCAATGGGAAATGAGAAGGTAATAGTTTAGATAAGTGAATTTAGTGATATTGAAGCTTTTGTATGTTTTTTTAACGCAATTCATAGTAGCTCCCTTCAATCCAAATAATAGACAATGTTTTTTTATTTTTTGAATTACACATTTTGCAAGGGATTTTGCAACAGAATTGTACTTGCAAATCTGCAAGAAGGTATTGTGTAAGGGATGTTGTACTTGCAAATTTGCAAGTAGTATTGCAAGCGAAATGTGCTTGCAGATTTGTAATGGAAATACTTTCCATTGCAAATCTGCAACGGAAAGAAGATCTCTTGCAAATGGATTTGCAAGCGTATATTGCAATCGATACCGTTGTAAAAGAGCTTCTGCAACGAAATTTCCATTGCAGATTGCTTATTTTCTTATAATGATTAAATTAGTTATTGAAAGAGCAAGCCTTTATTGTACATGTTTCCAACCAAAAGTTAGGGATGAAAACAGGGTTTAATGGGGCGGGGAATGCATTCCCCATCTCCATATCCATTAAGGTTTTGAGGAAAAAATATTCTCCATATCCATATCCATTAAGGATTCGGTGATTATTTTCCCTCCATTTCCTTATCGGGGATTCTTCATCAGGTATCAGATATCCCCCATTAAATTAAATAACATGTAAATATTTTCAAAGTTTCATACAATAAAAACTTTGAAACATTACTTAATTATATTGTTTGATCAAATTGTTTCAATGTTTAATACTAAATAAATTTGAAATCTTAATATCTAATTTAAAAAGTATATCGCATTACATAATAAATCCTAAAAAAATAAACATAAACCTTATGATGCAATGTTAAACATTCAAAATAAGAGTATAGATTAAAACATCAAAATCAACAATATTTGATTTAATTCCACATTGTTCTTTTATTTATATACATAACCTTTAGAATTTCAAGGTTTGTAAAATTAAAAAAAAACTAGGAATAAATCCAGTGGCGGAGCCAGGATCTAAACACCGGGAAGGCGGAATTTTAGATAGATAAAAAATAGGTGACGGTAAATTGACTACAACAAGGTTAGAAATTAAAAAAAATTATAATCTTTAATAATTACTAATATCAAAAATAAAAATGAAATAAAACTTAACTCATCAAATAAATAATTTTTAGAAATAAAATAAAACTAATTTCAAATTCTAAGTTGGAGTATATAATCAACAAGGAAGAAAATGAGTTTTTATTTATAATATCTATAATTAAAGCTTTATTTTAAAAATATATGATGAAATATAAAAATAAAGAAAATAATATGAAAATATTAAATTGAAAAGATCGTTTAATTTTTTAATTGATTTATAAAATTTACAACATAATATTATAAAGTTTGAAACTGTGACTTTCCTTTTTAATAAAATATTGAAATTGTTTTATTAATAAATGAAAAAAACCTAGAAAGAGATATAGGAAGGGAGGGAGTTAATCTTTTATAAAAGGAAAGAATAAAAAAAAATCAACATAAAGTTGAATTTGGGAAGTGAGAAGGGAACAAGATGGGTGGCGTCTATATGGGAAAATGTGAGAGAGAAAATCAATAAAGTTAATACTCCCACTCAATATAGTTTTTTTAATTAATTAATAATAATTAACCGAAGGTAATTTATTAATTACCCTTTTATAAATATCATAATTTTTTTTCAAGATTTCATTAATTTGTTTAAATATTAATTCCTATGATCTCTTAACTTGTTATTGGATATTAAAATATGATTACCTTGAAAGTTGAACAAATTAATAGGGGTGAAAATGGAAAACTTAGAGAAAAAATACATTGAAAATACAAAATGATAATAAAAATAGACATTAAAATCTCTCTAAAATGACAATATTTAGTAGACGGAGGGAGTATTAAATCATTATAAACATACACATTAATTAAGGATTTGATTATTTTAAAAGAGAAACATTTCATTAGACTGAAGATAAGGAAACGAAATTGATGAATAGACTCCATCTTCAATATTCTGTTGGATGGTCATGGCTGTTGTAGAGGAAAAACCTCATCAAAGTACATCATATGTATAGGTTTTTCTGGCAGTTGGGTGGGCGGCTGCTTCTAGCGCCGTCACTGAATAAATCCATATTCATATACCATATAATATAAACTTTAATTTTTATAAAATATAGATAATATTTGGAGGTTTAGGGATAATTCGAGAAATATTTGGAGATTTTTCAATGAAGGTAAATTGTGTCAGGTTTGGGAATTTATCGGATTGGGGAGTACATTCCCTTTCTTCATATCTATTAAGGTTTTGGGTAAGAAAAAATCTTCACTCTCTACCTGTAGCGAATTCTTATCAGTGAATTTTTCATTCTTATCAGAGTAGATCTTCAACGAATTCGAAAATTTGGGGTTCCATTTTCAACCTAAAGACATACGTGTGTAGTCCAATGTCAAACATAAATAAAAACTATAATTAAACATTTAAATTTCAGTTATAAGATTAAAGTATTTAATAAAACTCAATCATTACATGTGTGCCCATATTCCACTCTTGTTCTCTTCCCTTTTAGTTGCATTGCATTAACTCATTAAGTCATTAACAGTAGACCTATTCGTCGGGCGGGTTGGGTCGGGTTTGGGCCGGGTTTGGTGGGTTTTTTACAAAAAACATTAACCCAAGCCCAACCCAAGCCCATATTTTAGAACTTCGGGCTCGGGCCGGGTTCGGATCTGGTTTACAAGGTCATTCCCAAGTCCGGGCCAAACCCATGAATATTTTTTTTTGTTATAAATTTTTTTATTGAATTAAGTTAAAAAAATATAAAGTAGATCAAAAAATTAAATTTTTAATATAATTGCATTGTTTACTTAAAATCTTTAATATTTAGTAACATTTATTGTAATCAAGTATACAAATTTAATAGGATAAAATATACAAATTTAAAATAATTATAAATTTAATGCATAAATATATAATAAATAAATAAAATTATTCGCCGGGCTGGGTTCGGGCCGAGTTTGAGTATTTATATAAAAACCAAGCCCTACCCATAAATCTTCGGGCTTTGACCGGCTCGGACTCGGGCCCGGTTTTTTTTAAAAATCGAGTGTCCAAACCTGGCCCGTTGAAGGGGGTTTGGGCCGGGCGGGTACCCCGGCCCGCGAACAGGTCTAATTAACAATAATGTGGCCACCTAAATATATGTAAGTAATTTTTATCGAATGTCATTTTCAATTTTCAATAGTTTCAATTAGTTTATTTATTTTGGCAAAAGTGTACCGTTTTCCCCCTTAACGTTGCATGTCAACTTATGATTGGAGAAACAAAAATCAGAAAATTGTATCGTTGAAAAGTCAAACCAATCAGAATATGACACATGGTATTGAGGGAGAGCAAACTGGTGCATTTTTACCAAGTTTGGGGGAATTATTGAAACTTCAGAATGATATCCAGTGAAAGTTAGAGAGTCCAGGGGGTCTTCATGCATTTAGCCTTCCATATATATTGATAACTGCTTGGTAGACATGTTCATCGGGCAGGTTCGGCAGGGTTTGACGGGATTTTTAATAAAAAATATTAACCCAGGCCCATACTTTAGAATTTCAGGCTCGGGCCGGGTTTATAAGGTAATTCCAAAGCCCGGGTCAGGCCCGCGAATAAATTTTTTTGTTATAAACTTTTTAATTAAATTAAATAGAAAAAATATAAAATAAGTCAAAATATATTTAAATTTTAAACATAATTGCATTTTTTACTTAAAATCTTTAATATTTGGTAAAATTTATTACAATAAGTATATAAATTTAATAGTATAAAATATAAAATTTTAAAATTGTTATAAATTTAATGTATAACTACATAATGAAATAAATAAAATTATTTGTTGAGCCTGGTTCGGGTCGGGTTTGGGTATTTATATAAAAACCAAGTTCGATCTATAAAAATTCGGACTTTAACTGGCTCAGACCAGACTTTTTAAAAACAATAAGTATTAAAGCCCGCCGCGAACAGGTCTACTGCTTGGCCTATAAGAGAAAAACGTGATTTGAAGGTGAAATAAAAATAAATGTTCCACATCCACTGTTCAGTTTTAAATATAACATATTTGTTAGGAGAGAATTGAAAAACATAAGAGAGATTCTGGAAAAACATAAAATAATGATAGTGGCAAGAGGGAACAACTTAATTACTATTTATTTTTTAATAATTGTCTCCGTAGAGTTTTGAAATTTTTTAAATAAGTATTGTTTTAGATTTTCAATGCATATTTTATCAATTTTATTTTTATTTAATGTACATTGAAAATAATAAAAAGAATAAAGTATCCGATAACTTTCAAGATAAGAGTAAATAAATATTTTTATTATCTTAATTAACGTAACATTAATATTGAAAATTTTACAGTGATAATTATTTAAAAGGGGAGGAGTAACTTTTCTGATCTTTGTTATATATGTAAAATGTCTTTTTGATGTCTTCACCTGTTAAATTATCTATTTGGTGTGCCAAAAACTTTACCTTTACTGATAATTTGGTGAATGAAATCGTATCCTATTTTAGAACAACGCAGACAATCATTAAGGATTGACAATCACAAATATAATCAATAAAAAATATTCATTATCCAATTGAAGTGTCTTTAATCATCAACATAACATTATTTTAGTTTTAGTTAATCCTAAATTAATACATTCCTATAGAAACACCAAACAAGCATAATTAGTGCTAGAAAGGTGTTTCATTATTGTAATCTGTTGGTTAACAAACGAAAATTAGCCAAAAATATTAGTTGCAGAGCTGGCTCATAATTTGGACAGCGGTTATGACCACAATGAAGCAGAAAACTGACAAACTATTGTGAAGATGCCTCTTTTAGTTCTCCAAGTTTCCTATTCATTCCTTCATTCTTCCGTTTCCTCTTCAATTTAGGGTTTTTAAGATCTTGTTTAATAAAGCTCGATCTTTGGTAATAAAAAAACTTGGTATTCTCCAAATGGGTCTTTGGGATTCGCTCCTTGACTGGCTCCGCAGGTAACCGCTTCGCCTTTTTTCTTTTTGTTTTCTCCCCAAATTGCAAGAGTTCGTGGTTGTTTGCGTTTTGTGTTTGGTTGCAGAGTAAATTGTGAGAAAATTTTTGAACTTTTGTTAAATAGTTTACTGGAATTGGGTTAGTTCCATCCATGCTGTCATGTTATGAATTAATACCCTAGATTTCATTCTTGATTGCTGGGTTTAAAAGAAGCATCAAAATCTTGTTTTAGGGAGATTTATTTCTGTAGCGTGTTCTCTTACATATGCTTTTCTGGACAAATTTGATTGGTTTGATAGATTTTTTTCAGCAACTGTGGTGTATAGGTGTTCGATTAATCACTAGAAGAGGTGTAATAATTTGTTGGATAGATTTAGTTGCCAAACTTGAACTCTATAGATTGTCTCCATAGGTGTTTGAACTTCACAGAAAGGGCGGAATGTATGAGTATCAGTTTGGCATTGCATAATTGGTTCAATCTTGGATCAGCACTCAGATACTTGAACAAGTGTTCGTTTGGCATTGTTTTTCAAGTTGCTGTCTTAATAAGTTGCTCTCATGAACTTTTTATAGAACTGCATAGTTTGACTTTGAAGAACACATTTTGGCCCTTCAAACTATTTAATTAGAAAATGCGTGCCTTGTTTTTTCGAAAATCAAGTTTCCAGCTTATAGAAAAAGCTTGAAAATTGAACTTTCATAAAAACAGTTTAGGAAAGCACAACCAAACTGACTGGAGTCTAACTTCCATCAATTGAATCAATAGTGGGAAGTAACATCCAACTGTATTGTCTACCTGTCATATGCTCTGAATTTACAGTTTGTTAACAGAGGCTGTTTGGGATTACTAATTATGATTGTGCTTGATGTTGGAGTTTGTCTGCAGTCTAGCCAACTGAGCGGCTGTGTTCTCTATTTAGGATCAGAAAAAATTGACAGCCTTACATCATCCTTTTTTTTATTTGTATGGAGACTTTGGAAGATACAGAAATCTCATAATTTCCTACCTAAGAATGGTATGGATTTATGCATTGGGGGTATTTTTCCGGTCTTCCGCTGAGGAGAAAGAGGAATACAACATATATAACTATTTTGATAATATAGTTAAATATAACATTTTGTAGGGGCTTATTCTATCCAGGGCAGTTTCTTGGTACCGGTTTTAGCTTAGCTTATCCGTTTTAACTTCAGTGAAGCTACTTAGAATAATTATTCGGCTTGAATTGCATCACTTTTCTACTTCATATATTTATTCTTTTCTGCCTTGTGACTGGTTTCTGTGAATCAGCTTATTCTTTAAACAGGAAATGGAGTTATCCCTTGTAGGCCTCCAAAATGCCGGAAAGACATCTCTTGTTAATGCAATTGCCGTGAGTTAACACATTCCATGCGCCTTTTTTCTCTTATTTATTGTACCTTTTTTCTGACATCTCTCTTACTTTTCTTCCTTTTTTTTTTCAGACAGGAGGATACAGCGAGGACATGATCCCAACTGTAGGTGTCTTTTCCTATAACAAATCCGGAATATCGCATTTCATTGTATTTAATTTTGTGATTTTATTCATAGTTGTCAAATCGAGAATCGAAATCTCAATTTTATGAATCGCGAACCGAATCAAATAGTAAGATTCGGATCAATTCTTAAAATCGTGTAAAAATAAAATATTTAGGATGTTCAACTTAAATTAATAATTAATTTTAGCAAATACATACAATATTAACATAAAAACAAATCATATCAACGAACCAAGTAATCAAAACTGAAACCTTATAAAATAAAATCATAATCACTAATAATTATTCATCATTAAGTGAATATAAATTGATAAGAATTTGAGAAAAATTAAGCATTTTGAATCATCCGAATAAAGTGAATCGCACGATTCAGATATGATACCAACGATTCTGTCATGACTCTAAGCCTATTTCAATTCACCCCTAATATCGTATCGATTCAGGGGTGAATCGAACCGAATCCTACGATTTTGATAACTATGATTTTTTTTAAATCCAGGTTGGTTTCAACATGAGGAAAGTTACAAAAGGCAATGTGACAATAAAACTATGGGATCTCGGAGGCCAGCGCAGATTCCGTACTATGTGGGAGCGTTATTGTCGTGGCGTCTCTGCCATCGTGTAATTACCTCCGTCTCCTCACTAATTTACAAACTCGAATATCACAAAAACGGACTACTCAGCCTTTGTTTCTGCTTTTACGATTAGATATGTTGTTGATGCTGCTGATAGAGACAGTGTTCCCATATCTCAGAGCGAGTTACACGATCTCCTGAAAAAGCCGTCATTGGGTGGAATTCCGCTGCTAGTTCTGGGAAACAAGATCGACAAGTCTGAAGCGCTTTCGAAGCAAGCTTTGGTGGATCAACTGTGAGTTCGACAAGTTTATGTTGTAATTTTTTGTCTTTAATTTTTTAACATTCTCATCTGGGTGTGTTTTGTGGATTTAGCGGACTCGAATCGATGTCTGATAGAGAGGTGTGCTGCTACATGATCTCGTGCAAGGACTTGGTAAACATCGATGGTGTCATTGATTGGCTTATGAAGCACTCCAAAACAGCAAATTGAAATGTTCTGTGATTTCAGATTATCGAATTCGGCTTTTTATTAAGATCTTAAGCCTAGAAGAAGATTTGATTCTATTGTTAATTGTAACCTACTGCCGTTGTGGTTTAAGCATTTGTACAGTTTTAGAAGAATGAATGAAAATTTTCTTTAGGCATATTTGGTTTTCTTAATCTGCTGTATCTGGTTTTATGGTTTGCTTTTACCAAATTCTTATGGTGGTTTAGTTAAATTTTATTTAATGTTTAACTTATACTTATTTTAGAAATTTGTGTGTTTTTTGGTATTCATATGGCAAAAGGTATACTAAAAACAAGGTAAAACCAAATTACCAAAACTTGACATATTTCAAACAAAAATGACAAAAACTAAACAACAAAAACATTAGTTTCTTAAACATCTCAAAGATATCTTGTAATTCACATACCTTGTCTGAAATATAACAATCAGTCCACCAATATGATTAATGTGTTAGTCGTGAAGTACAATGACTTCTTTATCTTCTCAATTTTGTAACATCAAATCAGGATGTTCTGCTCTATATTATCATGGGCACCTTTCACGATCCAATGAAGTGTGTCGACATAGTTGTTAGGTTTAGTCTCTTCTTTCAAACTATAACTATTCTAAACATACTGTCTCTTCTTTTCCTATCCTTTCTTTTCTTGTTCTTCTACATGGAATGTAATATATGAGAGTTTTTAATTTATCTTACCTTGATGTTAAAATTTTAACAAATCATCTTCTTGTTTATAGAAAATCGTGATCATGTCAAATATATATTATATATAACAAAGAAATTCTACTTTCATATTTTAAAATTTTTTTAATAAATTTTCTTATTCTAATGAATGGCTGGTAGGTGGCTAACCTGGGACATCAAATTCTGCAATCCAGACATATCCTGTTAAAAATTTATTAATTGTATCTATATATTTATTATATCTAGATCTCATCTTTTTTGAAAATAAATTAAATTATTTAGATTGCGAGTTTAATCATGACTGCCACCAAGGTTCTTTTCACTGACGATCCATTTTTAAAATTATAATATAACATACAACAATTAATATTCCAATTTCTCCATATCAATTTATGGGTTCCACCTTATTAAATCAATTATTTTCTATTCAGCTGCAATGTTATCTTCATGTGTGACTGGTTTGTTATACATGTTGCTGACTTGGAGTTATTATATTTAATAATGTAGGGAACAAAATAAGAACTTCTTTAAAGCACTATTATTGTATGACATAATAGTCATAGCCATCTGATTAAATATATTACATACCAAGATTAATAGTCTTTCTTTTAATATGTTTTTTTCGAAAATAGAAGATGTAACATATTTTGAAAAAAAATTAGTATATAGTAAATTTGTTTTTTAATGTTGTTGTTATTCCAGTGTAAAATGATCATATAAAAAATGTTAACTGAAACAACAAAAGAAAAGATAAATTGAGTTGGTTTCTTCAACAATAATTATTTTTTCAAGAGAATTAGCAAATAACTGCTTTCATATTCTCTAAGTTAGAAAACATAAAAACAAATAGTAACAACTAAGTCAATCTAGTCCATACTTATATTTCAGTAAATATCCTTATTACAATTACTTTTGTTTTTTTTCACCATTGTATCAAATATCATGCTAACAATAGACAAATTGATGAATTTGACAGGATAATGAATTTATTTTATAAAAAACAAGGTAAAAATTAAAAACCCTACCAAGTAATGTTACAAAAAAATGCTATATCCGAATAATAACATAAAGAGAATATTTCAAAATAACACATTAATTTGACAGTCGTTTTATTTTTTCAAAAAACAGTTTTTCATGGGTTTGGTGCAACATCACTTATTTGTTGTCACTTGTTGGTATTTAGTACTAATATTTACTTGCTCCATTTAAGATATTTAATACAAAACTATTTACCAACAAGCGTAAATAGAGCTAGATTGTTAATTTGTATGGTATAATGAATGAAATAAAACAAATTCTGCTTCTGTTATTTATCCTTGATGTTAAAAATGGGTACAATTTCTCCTAAACTTTTTTTCTTTCAGAAAATGGAAAAAATGATTGATTTGCCTAAAAACAATGCTTTTGAACAAATCCAAACATGGCATTCCATTTAACCCGAGAAAGAACAAAATCTGTAGTTAACGAATATCAAAAGAGTTTTTTTTTATTTATTTCTTTATGATGATGGCGAAAGTAACAATGAACTCCTTAAATTTGGTTTGGGTAGAAGTAGGGAAGATTTTTCTTTCTAATGAATAAAAACCCAACAAATTAACTAACAACTCAGTTTCAACAAATTAATATTGCTCAACAAGCAATTTCAAAAGCTAAGTTAATTTAGTGTGCCTTAATTTTGCATATAAAGCTACTTGATACAATCTAGTTTCAACAAACGTAGCTTCAACTTCAATGAACACAAATTATTTGTGATTAATTTTTTAAGCAACAAATTCACTATTATGAAATTAGACAAACTTTATTTCAGGTTCAAATTTTAAGTGTCTCATATTTAAATAAATTATAAGAAAATATAACACAATGATAAAGTAAAGCAATAGTAAATTTTTAAATACCTATCAAAATTGGTTTATGTCATTTAATAAACAATTGCTTCTAAAGATCAATTTAATAAGCTGTTGTCCTAAAATCTCTTCTGCGTATATTGTGACAACTTTTTTAACTTGGAAAAATCGAGTTGTGAAAAATTTCATTCACAGGATTTCAACTTCTACATATATAAGAAAATAATATCAAAGTTCCTCTAGGCAGACAAATTCCTCAAAAACTAGATTACCAATTAAAGTATTGGCAAGAATCGTGGTAAGCATGAAGTGAATGTTTTTATTTTATAAATTTGTTCAAATAACAAATAGAAACCAACAAAGCAAAAGTCTTTGTCCAATTCATACATGAATTGACCTCTTATTCTTCATCAATTTGACCTTTCACCTGCCCTTCCATATCCTAGCTTTTTAACTTCCTAACTAATCAAAATACCTCAGATTACATTTTTTTTATTTTTCTTTGTTTCAAAGGCCAAACTGTGAGAGGTTAAAGATTTAAACACATTCACATTTCATACCAACTAAAATTGACAATATCCAAATCCATCATTTCATATCTAACATAAACATCAAAGGCAATATTACAAGTGGGAAAGTACATCTTTGCTATGTAAAAGAACAAAAAAGAAACAAGAAAAGAATATGAAGCAAATTACACATCGAGTTCTCAAATAAGAACTCAACAACAAACATACAATAGAAACAATACAAGTAATTAATGTCATAAAAATTGGTCAAATGATGAGACATCATTCATTGATCTTTCTCCAGTCACTTATGATGATCGCGGGGCTCCAGAATCAATCGAGTCCGTCTGATGTGATGACTTGTCTTCTCGTGCCTTAGCACAAAGTTCTTCGATTTGGCTGCTAACCTCGGCCATCGAAGGCCGATTATCTGGATACTGAGCAGTGCAACTAATTGCTACTTGCAACAGCTGAACCATGTCTTCCTCTACATTTTGGTATCGAAGCAGCTCGAGATCAAAAACCTCGGAATTCCATTCATCTTTGACTACAGATAGGACCCATCTTGGAAGGTCAACTCCTTCCTCATTCAAGTGAGAATGAGTGGGAGCCTTTCCTGTAAGCAACTCCAAGAGAAGTACACCGAAGCTGTAAACATCTGCTTTCTGGGATATTTTGTGAGTATCGGTCACCTCTGGTGCACGATAGCCGTCAATACGGTTAGGAGTAGGGGTGGGTCCTGCCAGCTGTGCAAGGCCAAAATCAGAAACTCGAGCTTCGTATGTTGTGGTGAGGAGAATATTTGATGACTTGATATTTCCGTGAGACATTGAAGGGCCCAGAGAATGAAGGTGTGAAATTGCTCGAGCCGCTCCAATGGCAATGCCTGACCTAGTGTCCCAATTTATTGGAGTTCTTCCAGCAACTCTGTTTCCTGCACTTAATGAAAAAATTGCATAAGAATTAGAACAAGGCAACGCTTTTAGAATAAGTTGCCATTCAACAAAGATTCATACATGTCTTAAATTTGTAAATAGAAAAGAAAAACAAAGATAAAGAGAGGAATGACTGACCATGTAAAAGAGCAGATAAGCTTCCCATATGCATATAGTCACAAACAAGAAGCTTTTCATCCTTGTTATAGTAATAAGCTCTTAATGGGACTAAATTCTCATGACTAATCGTCCCAACTGCTTCAATCTTTTCTCGAAATTCCTTCTCTGATAAGCTCACATCCTTCAATCTCTTAACAGCCATTGTCATTCCTACATCCAAATTGGCCTTATAAGTTGTCCCAAAAGTCCCCTTTCCAAGCACTTCTGCTGAAGCTCTCAACAAATCCTCCAAATCAAACTCTTTCGGTATATTTCCGAAGAATACCAAACCCTTAGTTCCACTCTTCTTAGCTCCTCCGCCTTTAAGCACCCCCAAAGGCATAGCTGCAGCTGCTCCGCCACTTGTTGCCACTGCCTTTTCCCCAGGAACTTCGACATCTCTATGTTTTGAATCTTCAGAAGCATTAACCCCTCCTTTACTTGTCTTTCTTTTACACAAGAAGATCAAAATCATTAAAATAAGCAAGAATCCAATGACACAGCCAATCACAATCCCAGCAATTGCTCCACCGGATAACTTATCATTGTCCCCGTTTGAAGTACCATTGCAAAGTAACAGAGGTTTCCCACAAAGAGAATTCCCTAGAAAGGAACTTGCAGGCTTGGTAGAAAGCCTTTCAGGAATAGGACCAGTTAAATTGTTAAACGAAACATTGAATTGATCAATGGATCCCGATTTCAGTTCAGGAATTGAACCGTTTAGCTGGTTTCCCTCCAAATAAAGAGTTGCTAATCTCGTCAATTTGTTAAAATCAGGAGAGATAACACCAGTGAATTGATTATCAGCCAAATTAAGCCGTACCAAATTCTGCAAATTAAATATAAAATCAGGAATTGGCCCAGTGAAAAAGTTGCCCTGCAAGTACAAATTGCGCAAAGAAACAAGGTTCCCGATATCCGCTGGAATTGGACCGGAGAGAGCATTGAAGCGGAGAGACAAAGTTTGAAGCTCAGTAAGGTTTCCAAGAGCAACAGGAAGCTGACCTGATAGGCCCATACCAGGCAAGCGTAGCTCGAAAACTCTGTTTGATTGACAGCTAACGCCAGTCCAATTGCAAGGAGTTAGCTCCGATATGTTCCATAGCAGAGATCGACCGCCGACCGCCTTGCGTAGAGCTAGTAGAGCGCTTCTATCTGATTCCAGATCTGAGTCCGCAATTGACCAAGAATCCAGCAAGAAAATGGCGAAGATAAGAGAAACCAGGGCAACTTTATTGATTTGTAGCTTCATTGTTGGAAGCAAGTGCTTCAAAATTGATGAAACAGAAAAGAGGAAATGATCATTACGCTAATGCGTATGCATTGAATTGACTGAATTGGATTCTTGAATTCGTTGCAGATGAATTGGAATGTAGATGATAAAGGTGGTGTTGAAATTCGTGCAATAAAGAGAAAGGAAACTGCTTCGTAGTGTTAAAGCGGGCAGTCAAGAAGGAAAGAAGGCTCAGAATGAGTTGGCGATATTCTAATTGTTCTTCTTCTTTTCTTTATTTCTGTTTTATCTGGCTTTCTCCTTTACCGAGAAATGATTCGCTGCTTTGGTTAGCAGAGAAAAAAGTGAGTGCAGTGGGTGACTCGGATTTGATTGGGTGGGGGTGGATTCTTCTTCTTCTTTTTTGAAAATAGAGTCGTTGAAGTTACCCATGATGAGATTGTTGAGCTTGTTTTTGTCTAGTGATTAACTACTTCTACTTAATCCATTACTTAGACATTAATTAACCCAAATCCCATTTTAGACAATTTTTCATGTTTCTCCTTTTTTTTTCTTTGAAGAAATACATGTTTCTCATATGGAATAACCACATTTCTTTTGTAATAGAAAAAACCACATTTTTTATTAGTAGATATCGTCCAATCTGGTATGTGCTAGTTCGATGTTATTGCTTTTTTGTTAGGTTTTTAAAATGGCATGTAACAATGTAATTTAAAAACATTTTAAAATCAATTTATATGTGAGACCTTAACAAAATCTGTGT
Source organism: Euphorbia schlechtendalii (assembly GCA_949673415.1). Lineage (NCBI taxonomy): Eukaryota > Viridiplantae > Streptophyta > Magnoliopsida > Malpighiales > Euphorbiaceae > Euphorbia > Euphorbia schlechtendalii. The sequence continues at coordinate 6,190 of CATIWQ010204501.1, read as the reverse complement.
TAATATATATAAGATTAATGCATTAATAAACACCTGAACTTGGCACCAGTACTTGTCCCATAAAACCTATTATCTATCTGAACTTTCAAAGAAACCTCGTAGTTTCTTAAACTTAAAAATGTGCACAACTTTGCTCATTCAATGTCATGTGTCAGCTTCTGATTGAATAATGAAAATCAGAAAAATTACATTTTTGAAAAGTCAAACCAATCAGAAGTTGACACATGATGTTGAGGAAGTAAAGTGGTGCACTTTTGAAAGTTGAGGGAGGTACGAGGTCATTTTAAAAGTTCAAGAAGACAACAAATTTTTAGGAATTAATTCAGGTTTCCATTGATGCATTAACTCGTGTGTGTATATATTTTCCGAAATAGAAAAGCGGGATCCGAGATATTTTTATTTATTTTGTATTTTACCATTGTTTTTTTCCAACGGAAGGAATACAATATATGATTAGTTTAAGAGTATGAATATGGTAAATATGTACTTTTTTAAAAATTGTACAGTCACACTTATATTAATTGTTTAAAATTTCTAATTTATTCTTCGATAGTATAAAATAATCTCAATTAGCATGTCAAGATCTTTTCCCACAAAGATATATGGAATAACTTTAGGTAAGGAAATTTTTATCTTGTTCATCCAATTGACTGTAGGTTCAAAGATAGTTGTGATTCGTGAATCTCTCCTAACAACATGGTACAAATATTGAAATTATTTTTTTGCAAAATAATGGATATTTAAAGTTTGGAGGAATCAATATTGAATTTTGTTTTTTAAAAATATAAATTTTTGAAAAAATTAGTATTTCAAATCTAGGAATTCCCACATTTACATTTGAAAAGTGTACAAATTGATTAGCAGCTCAAAATGTAATATATTTGAAATATTTGAATGCATGAGGTGGATAGTACAAAAGAAAACCACTGACTAATAATAGTAATTAGATGAGTGACAATTAATACAGAGTTGCCTTTGTTTAAAAAATGGAATTTGCTTCCGGTTCCGAATATTAATAGCTGTCTGGCTCATCTAACTTTGAATTTTTACATTATATTATAAAATATTGCTTCCAACAATTAATGTGCTTTTGCTTTTGCAGTTACAGCGCAGTTACAGCACGTTACTTTATTTAATATTTGTACTTTCAACAATTTTTTGAATTCTATCAACCTCCAAAATTAAGTAGCTAACGTGTTAAATGATGTGGATATATGACGTTATAAAGGTCTCTTCAACCTTCTAACTTTACACCCAATTGGGAAATTAAACTGCATCATTACAGTAATGAAAAACCGTTTTAGAAACAAACAATTATAAAATACCCTAACTTATCCGTGATATAATTTTTGTTGGATCACATTTTTTTTCAAAAAAATAACGTGTAAGAGAAAATGTTATACATGAATAAATATTGTGCATGGAAATAAAATATTTTCTTATGTTTGGCTACATCACTTTAAATATTTTTTAATGTTTATTTACATATCTAACAAATATTTTCAAATCACAAATTTAAATGTATAATATCATATTTTAACTTACAATAAGAGCGAGGTGAAAGAAGTGATGGTAGTGTTAGTGACAGTAAGGTGAAGGAAGTTATGGTGGTGGTAGCGAGAGAGGGGGCGGAGGAGGTGGTGGTGGTAACGAGAGAGGGGGCGGAGGAGGTGGTGGTGATAGCGTGGAGGACGTAGTGGCAGAGGTGGAGGAGGCGGTGGTGGTGTGGCAGGGTGGAGTGGGTAGCAAGAATAGGGCGGAAGAAGTGGTAATGGTGATCCAGGACGGAGGTAGGTGGTGGAGCGGTGAGGCACATGTCACACCGATCGTCGAAAAATATAATGTATAGAATAATTAAAATGTTGAAATATAATTATATACGCTAGAAATATGTTATTATCAATGTTTTACTCCGACGGTCTAGGAATCTTCGAGTCACACGAATGACCATAGTTGGAGACCTACATTTTTTTCCTTCATTTTCACTATCAACTTTTTATTTTCTTTTGGTATTAATTCCCATCACTTTTCTCTCATTCATGTAATACAATATTTTTTCTAGATTTATAAAATTATTCAATATCCAATCATATTTATTTTTCAATTATTTTTTTTAATTGTGTTCTTTCATTTTTATTTGTTGTTCATTCTTTTGCACATTTCTCTCCTCTTGTTTGCTCTGTTTTCGTAATTCTTTTACTTGTCATTTTATTTTTATTTTCAATTTTTTAGTAATTTATTTTCATACTATTAGCGTTTTAACATGATTATTCTTTTTAAAATATCTTTATTTGTTTTTAAAAAATTCATATGGTTTTTTCTTCTTACATCTTAATTGCCTATGCTTTCATATTTTTTTTATAATATATTATATAATATCTTCAAACTTAAAAAAATTTCTTCTTGACACGTTGATTAGTGATATATTTCTTAAATGTAAACCATAATAATACATATTCATCATACACTTTAGTATTTTCATGAATATTTGATAGCTTTAATGTATAAAATGCTAAAGTGTTATTCAGTCCTCATTTTATCCAAAATCATTACATTATTGTTGTCAATTCACCGTTACCCATCTCACTCCATTTGAAATTGTGCCATTCTGGAGTACAAATCCTGGCTCCGCCACCGTGGTTATCGGACGGAGGTGGTGGTGGTGGGTGGAGGTGACGCTGGTGGTGATGATGGTGACAAGAGTAGAGTGGTGGTGGTGTGGAAGTGATAGTGGCAGTGGAGGATGTGAGGTGTAGAGCAAGAAAAAGAAAATTCCCCACCCATTTTTATGGGAAAATACATTTTATTTTGATTTGTACTATATATTCGTTTAACGTATTATTTGTACCATATATATTGCTAAATAATTCCATTTCTTATTAACTCAATTAATGCACATTATAAATCCGTAAAGGAAATTGTTTTCACCCTAAAATTAAAAACGTTTTAGAATCTTTAAGATTGAATTTGTAATTTTAGAGGTTATAAATTTGTGTAACATGAGGTGACGAGAAATTTTTTTATTAAAGTATGTGCAATGAGACAAATAAAAAAAGTAATGCTATTGTTAATAAAAATAAGTGTAGACATCTGTGTACATTTCTAAATTACATATAAATCACACTTCAACATAAAACAAGGCAAACAAAAATCACAAAAAAATAAAATTTCAAGATTTAACATACAATACACCTACTCCTGACAAAGAGTCACTTTAAAAATTAAAAATCACGTTCATCAATACAACTAAAGATGTTCTCTTAATTATTCTTATGTTGTCATTTTCAACAAGGAATTCCACATTAAATGACAAATTCTGATCAAGAAAAAAGAGGGTGTTAACAAAACTGAAGAAGTCATCCAATGCAATTTCATTACAGAATGTATATTTCCAACCCTTCCAAGTGCCACATATCACTTATAAATTGGTTAAACTTTTTGAAAATGTTAAATTTTATTTGTTATTCCAATCAGAAAGTAACATTTCGTATTGAGGAGACTCAAGAATGCTTAATTTTTTTACTAGGATGACAAAAACTTTTTAAAGTTAGGGCGTCATCTAATATAAAAATGGAGTTCATGGAACTAACTATGCATTTAGCATTACAAATATTTCTTTATCATAAAAAAATCTCATTTCAGAATTCTTAGACTGTTCATTTCAACATATTCAACAGTCAATTCAATTTAGCTCAGTTGAGTTCAATTTTCAATTAAATTTCAGTATTCAATATTACTTAATCTTGATAAATAGTAGATACTAATATTTTAAAAAAATTAAAAATTCTTATTTTATTATTCATCGAGTTGGGCTTGTCTATTAATTCAAAACCATGCCCAACTCAAAAGATTTCGCACTTTAGCGGGCTTGGGCTTGGTCTCAGGCCGGACTTTCAAAAAAATGAATGTTCAAACCCCGCACGTAGAAGTGAGTTCAGACCGGACTGGGTAGGTACCCCGGCCCATGAACAAGTCTACCCACTTCTACAAAATATATTGGCATTTGTCATTTTTCAACTAAACTCAACAAAAAAAGTACCAACTTCTGTACTATTCGAGTTTAACACATCCCTCATCAATAGTTATACCAGCTTCAGCAATGCTATGAGCCTGCTGATGAGCCAGGCTTAAGGAAGCTGAGACGCCATGTCTTTAGATTAGCCTTTCTATTTTTGGCAAATTCAAGAATTATAGCCTAGAGACAGCTTCAGCATATTATGAAACATGGCTGTGAACATGAATGGATTTTCTCTGTTAGTAATAAAATCATTATGGATGAACAAAAGGAAGTTACACTTTTTTATTTTGTTACTCAGAACTTTCTTCGCAGCCACTCTTTGAATACATAACCCCTCCCTTATTGTCTGGAAAATGACTCAAAGTATATGCTTGAGCAATATGCCAAGTTCAAAGATATTTAACAACTATTGTGATACATATATAAATAGTATCTCAATTACCATAATTCCATTATAACTTCCATCCAGGGTATATGATTCCCATCACCAACTTTGTTTAATCAAATCTATAATATAAACAATGTCTAGGATGGCTGAGTATTTGAATTTGGTTCATCACTTCTGCCATTGAAGGACGGCTGCTAGGATCTTGAGAAGTACAGGTAAACGACAAATTCAAGAGCTGCAACAACACTTCCTCTACAATATTCTCATACTGAAGGAGCTCAATATCAAACACCTCTGAAGTCCATTCAAAGTCGACAGCTCATAGCATCCATCTCGAAAGGTCCATTCCCTCATCTTTCAAGTGAGATTTCTTTGGGATCCTTCCCACTAAGCAATTCTAAGAGAATTACACCGAAACTGTACACATCTGCTTTCTGCGATACTGCATTAGCATCAGTCACCTCAGGTGCACGATAGCCGCCTTCGATACAGGTAGGCCCTACCACATTGGCGAGCCCAAACTCCGAGACACGAACTTCCGAGGTTGTAGTAAGGAAAATATTCGATGACTTGATATTTCCGTGACACATTGATGGGTCTATAGAGTGAATGTGTGCTGTTACTGTAGCAGCTCCAATTGCAATCTTAGTCCTGGTTTCCCAATTTAATGCACTTCGGTTTCCTGCACTTGATCTAAGAATGTAGAGCGTAAACAATTGAAAGAAAGCCCATTATGACAACACAAAACATATAGATACTGTAAAGTCTAACCATGTAAGAGAGCAGATAAGCTTCCCATGGGCATGTATTCATAAACTAGAAACTTTTCAGCCTCGCTGTAATAGTAAGATTCCAAGGGAAGCAAATTAGGATGAGTTATGTTTCCAATTGAGTCAACCATGTCTTCGAATTCCTTCTCGGGTATGTTGAAATCCCTCAATCTTTTCACCGCTAGTGGATTTCCTAAAGTGGTCTTGTAAGTTGTCCCAAAAGTCCCCTCGCCAATCATCCCGGCAGACATTCTCAAAAACTCTAAATCCTCCATATCCAACTTTGAAATTACCTTAGCTTCATCGCTACTCTCAGCGTTACCTTTTGCAATCGCTAATGCGGTTTCTTCAACCTGTTGTTTCGATTTCATTGTCCTCTTTCGACAGAAACACCCAACGAAACAGCCCATACTTTCACTTGAAAATTTATTACTAAATTTGAACAACCGTTACAAATCTACAAGGGTTTGCCACAAAAATAATTTCCCCAGAAAGGAACTTGCAGGCATAGTACATAGGATTTCAGGGATAAGACCAGTTAAATTTTTAAAAGAAACATCGAATTGATGCCAAATTGAGATTAGGAATATAAAAAATCAGGGGAAATGGTACCAATGAAGTTGTTGTTAGCTAGGTTAAGCACAACCAAATTCTGCAATTTTAACAAAATTCAGTAAATTGGACAGAAAAAAAAAGTTAGATTGCAAGTAAAAAATTTGTAAAGAAGCAAGATTACCAATTTGAGGGGACAAGAGAGGCGAAATTGGGAAATGTTCCATAGACCGGGGACTGTCTTGCGTAGAGCTAAAAAGGCATATGTATCAGAGTATGAAATTGAAACAGCTTAAAAGATAAATCCAAAATGCTAATTTGCACAAATGCGGCGGCCGGCGGGTAAAACTCAGACCTGAAGAAGAAGTTAAGAGTTACCGGCGGTAGTTGATATCGGTAGAAGGAAGAATCGTACGCTGAGGAAGCAGTTTGAGAGAGATTGGGCAAAGTGATCAATAAAGG
>CATIWQ010204492.1:0-13609 GCA_949673415.1 Euphorbia schlechtendalii | reverse complement strand
ACATACATATATATATATATATATATATATATATATATATATATATATATATATATATATATATATATATATATATATATATATATAAAATAAGAAAAATATCAATTATGTTATTTATTCCCTAGTTAGTGGATGCTTGAAATATTATTTTAAATGATATTTTTCACTAGTTACGGTTTACCATTTTAATATGAAAATGAACTATGTTTGTATTTATTGAATTTCATTACTTGAAATTTTATTGTTGGGCGGGGATTAGCCGATACCCGTAAATACCCGCGCGGGTGCGGAATGGGTGTGTAAAAATTCCCGAAACACTAAATGGGGAATCCCCGAACCCGCACCCGAAAAGAATTAGGTGCGGAATGGGGGTTATACTACCTGCACCGAACCCGACCCGCTGACATCCCTAATAATACACCCTCCCTTTTAAAATAATTGTCATTATGGATGTCAATGGGATGGGGATTATCCGAAACCCGCGATATCCGAATCGATGGGTTTGGGGGAAAATCCGCAAATTTTCACCTGCGAGGATGGAAATTGAGAAAATTATATCGCTCGGTTGGAAAAGTGGGCGGATTTGGGTGGAGCTATACCCGCTCTGTGAGGATCCCTGACCCGCACCCGAACAAACCCTCGTGAAATATATATATATATATATATATATATATATATATATATATATATATATATATATATATATATATAAAATCAAACTATATTATCTATTCTTGTGCTTGAAATATTATTTTAAATGATATTTTTCACTAGTTTCGGTTTACCATTTTAATATGAAAATGAATGATATTTGTATTTATTAAATTTCATTACTTGAAATTTTATTGTTGGGCGGGGATTACCCGATACCCGTAAATACCCGCGCGGGTGAGGAATGGGTGTGGCAAAATCCCCAAAACACTAAATGGGAATCCCCGAACCCGCACCCGAAAAGCATTGGGTGCGGAATGGGAGTTGTACAACCCGCACCGAACCCGACCCGTTGACATCCCTAATTGTCATTTTAAGGTTGTTTCCCAATACCAATGTCATATTAATTAGGATCATATAAATACTTATTTAACCTTATGATTGTTATACATTTAAAAATTAATTGAATACCTAATTCTTTTTATCATTTTCAATGTATATTAAATAAAAATAAAATAGATAAAATATACATCAAAATCTTAAAATAACACTTATCAAAAAAAATTTCATACAATTATTAAAAAATGGAGGACTGCAAAAGCGAGATTGGGTTAGGTGGAGGTTGTGAAGCTGAAATACCAAAGGAGCCCCTATGCTAACCACAAAATACCAAAAACAGGAAAGCAGTTATGGCGAGTGGGTAGACATGTGCTTGCTGACTCTCGTGACCTCATCCGCGCGGGTCCCACCACACCACCTCCATTGATGACTCATACCTTAACAAGGTGCGCCGTTTCTCTTTTTAGTCACTTCACGATCAAAAATTATACAGAGCCTCGGATGTTAAAATATGTATATTTTTAAAATACATATTTTTCATGTGGTAAAATGGTATTTCAAAATTTGATATTCTGTATAACTTTTCATTCACAACCGTTTAATTCATCCAATTGAGTTACGATGGTCACTGAAATTTGGATCTTCTCACGTGAATTGCATGTGGTCATTACTCTACTTACAATGCTATATATTAAATAATTTAATTACATATAAATATTGTTGTTTCAACTTTTAAAATATCTATCAACTTCTTAAATTTGATAAAAGTGTATTCGTCAGCCCCTTATTATCATGTGTCACATTTGATCTGAAGAGAAAAAAATTGAAATTTTTGAAAAATTAAACGAATCACATCGTAGAGCATGGCGTTGAAAGAGCTACCGAGTGCACTTTAATAAATTCAGGGAACTAGGAGAGCTTTTTCAAAATTGAAAATGACAACTAATAGAAGTTACAAATTGAGAGACTAACTATATATTAAACCTTTTTTTATTTAATCCATTATATACTTTCAAAATTGGATTTGAATTAAGTCTAGACCAGCCAACCAATGGGTTTATATTACATAGTTTTTTAATTATAATTCAAGACATTGACATGTATCCCTTGGTTTCTTAAAAAGAAGACATTAAGATATATACAAATTTTGCTCTTTTAATTGAATTTTTCAAAAGATGATATCTAATGAATTATCGCATGTCAGAAGATATAGTTTATTCTCAAAATATCTACTTTTAAGTAAACTTATTCATCGGATGGGCTGGGTTTCTTACAAAAAATGCTATCCCAAGTTCATATTTTAGAATTTCGGGTTCAAGTCGGGTTTACAAAATCATTCTCAAGCATGGTCTAAGCCCATTTTATAAATTTTTTTATTTAAACTAAATAGAAAAAATATAAAATAAATAATATGCTTAAATTTTTAATATAGTTGCTACATTTACTTAAAATCTCTAATATTTAGTAACATTTATTCTAATAAAGTATATAAATTTAATGGGATAAGATATAGATTCTTAAAATCATTATAAATTTAATGTATAAATATATAATAAATAAATAAAATTATCCGTCGAGCCGAGCTCGGGTATTTATATAAAAACTAAGCTCAGCTCATAAATCTTAGGACTTTGATGGGCTCGGATTCGGGTTGGGATTTTTTAAAAAATGAGTGTCCAAGCCTAATCCGTTGACTAACTCATTATTTTATATTCATTTTTTACTTTAAACTTCATTTATACAATTTTTACTACAGTAAATACACTTCACGCAATTACTTGTTTTTAAAGTCCCAATAAAGATTCCTTTCATTAAAACAATATTTTATTATTATTGTTATAACAATATGTTCTTTTTATTATTATTTTAATTAAAATATCCAAATCTATTAAAAATGCTTCGTATGTTTTTTTATAATATTATAAGAAAAACATACAATTTATTAATAAAAATATATCTTGATTTGTAAATCAATTAATTGATTAATTAATAATATTAAAATGTTCAATTCTAAACATGGAGTAGGGTATAAATTAATTTAAAGTTAGAGAAACTCGTACATTACTCCAAATATGGAGTAAGGATTTGGAATAAGGACATCAATTCTACATCAACATTAGTAAAAACTTTATTTGTAGGGCTCGTTTGGTTGGAGTGTGAGAAAATCAAATGAAAAAATGTTGAGTGTTTGCCTATAGTTTGTCGTCGGAATGGAATGGCTAATCTTAGAGGTATATGATAGCTATGAATAACTATTCCCTTCTTGAGATGATAGATAGCTATTCCACGAGTTGCATGATAGCTAGGAATAGTTATTGTATTCCGTCGACGGTCTTTAGACAAACACTCCACCCTTTTTTTCCTATAATCATTCCGTCAACCAAACGAGCCCATAAAATTATATCCAACTTGTCCTAAGTAAAATTTCCAGAGAGCTTGAACAGTATATATATAACCTAAAAAATAAAAAAATTAAAGATAGTCCCTTCAACATAAATAAGTTGAAAGAAGCGAGGGCATTATGGGAAGCCTACTTGTCTTTTTAGTTTTTTTTCCAAGTATTATAAATGTTATTTTACGCATGAAAGGTTGAATTCAACTTATGTAACTTAGCAGTATTTTTATTTGGACATGAACATATTTTACTAATTACATGCAGTCTTTTCAGCTTGAAATAAACTGTTCAAAAATTTATAACGAAATTGATAAAAAAAAATTATACAAACTATATTGTAAAAAGCAAACAAACAATTTTAATATATTGAATATTTATAAAATATTTGAATTATAAACATATCATTAAAATCGTTTATAATAAAAGTAATGTTGTGATTTATGATGACTTAATTTATAATAAAATAAATCATATTTTGCATTTTCTCATCCTAAAATCAATTATCACATTAATAATTTAACAATATTGATAGGTGAAGTAATGAAAATTTTAATTTTAACAAAATCATAATAAAATTTATCTAATAATGATAATACAACAAAGTAACTCTACTTTTTTTTTTTTTTTTTTTTTTAAGGCAACTCTACTTATTTTAGTTTAAGTTATTAAATAATTAAAAGAAAAGAAGTGCACGTGCGGCTAGCAACTTGTTTGATGGGTTTTCGTGCATAACCTCGTGTAGAAGAAAGTGATAAACTTCTTTTATATAAAAAGAAGAAAAACAAAACTTGCACGATTGCATATTCCTCTTTCTATATTTTTAATTCAATTTAAAGCTATTTGTTAATCATAACAATCTTTTTTAACCTTTCTTCGTCTCCTTTATCCTCAATTACAAAAAAGCACCTTTTCGACACATCTTTCTGCTTTCTTTTTATAATATATTTCTTTAAATGAAATACGCGTTAAATAGATATGTAAAGATTTTTTTTCTTCAATTTGATTTGATTCGATTCGATTTAAATTTAAATTTTAAGTTCAGTTCAATTTAGTTAGGATTCATTAAATTCAATCTAGATTCACTAATTCCAAATTTAATAATAATTATTTTATTTAATACTTTAATAAAATTAATAGTAATTATAATAATCAATAACAATAAAAATATTAATAAAGGAAAAGTTATTATTAAACAATTTATTAACAATAATTTTTAATATAGTAAGAACAATTCATAAATAGTATTAATTACTAGTGTTATTTAGATAATAATATTATTAATGTCACTACAATATAACAATATTTTTATTTATAATCATATTATTGAATAACATGAGAATATTTATTAATTTAAAATTTATTACTTTTATTATAGTTCAAAATAAAGTAATATTTTTAATCCAAATTACAAGGTAATATAATAACTATCATTTATTCATGTGTAAAGGTAACAATAATTGTTTTTAAATTATTTTACATACTATAAATTTTTTAAATAATTTTATTAAAATTTTTTTATCTATTATTAGATATATGTAAATATTGTATGACTATTGTGTATATTAATAATTATATATCGTAATATATATAATTATTTATTTATATTTGTAATAATTATAAATAATATTTTATTAAAATTAGTTTTATTATAGTCATGCAATTAATTTTATTGTTTATAATAATTTATCACTACATTATAATAATTAACCAATACTATTTAGTACTAATTTTATGCTTAATATCAATTATTTATTACTTTTTAAATATTTATTGGTTTTATTCTTATTTTAATATTTAATGTATTATTAATAAGTTCAATTCAGTTCAATTAAGTTCAGATTCATTAAGTTCAATTTAATTCATGTTCATTAAATTCAGTTCAGTTCAGGTTTTAGAAGTTAGAAAGAACATGGCCTAATATTGTACTTCCTCCGATGCCAAAAGATTGTCATTTTACTCAACATTTCATTTCCGTTTTTGTTAGTCATTTTAAAATATCCATGCAAAATTTGGCACTTATTTCCTAATTTATATATGTATTAATTAGGAAAATGATTAAATATAAATGAAGTTATAAGGTAATAATTAAAAAGAAAGAAAATTTTGAAATGAAGTATAAGAGATAAATAAATTATTTTACTAGTGTGATAAATGTTATACTGGTTTTGATAAAAATCTTAGAATGACAATCTTTCGACAAGAGTCATTATGTATCGATGTTTAAGTTTATTAGTGCAACCTTGCTCTATTAACCTAATGACTACTTTAATTCCAAAGCATTTATTTAGTTTTCTCAGTTTAGATAATTAAAATCACATACTCATATTATACTTGTGAAACTAATAAATATAAATTCCACGCCTTGCCGATGAGATTTAGATTAATGTAATTTTATCAAATTATACCGGTCACCAGATAAGAGAATGCAACAATTCATTATACTATTTTGCTTTGATAAAGTTCAATAATCGCATAATTAGTAGGCTATACTGATTAAACCAATGTTTCATCTTAGGAGAATTTCTAAGTTACGGAAATAGGCTGAAATATCTACAACCTCATGAATATGACATTATTAATGTATGGGCTAATGCATCTTGAACCCCCTGAACTTATCTCTAAACTCCGGATTCCCCCCTGAACTTTAAAAATGTTCTCAATGTCCCCCTGAACTTGTTTAAAAGTTCTCAATTTCTCACTGAACTCATCCCTAAACTCCAGATTCCCCCCTGAAATTTGAAATGTTCTCAATGCCCCCTGAACTTGTATAAAAGTTCTCAATTTTCCCCTGAACTTGTCCAAAAGTTTTCAATTTGGAAATAGAAATCTGATTCGAGTGTTAAATAGATGAAGAACGATTCAGGGATTTGAACTTTTATAACGTTAGAATATTAACATTGAGATATCTATTTCTTTTTTAATTTTTTTAAATAGTTTTTTTTCATTCATGCGCTCACTAACGCAACTTGTCATATTGCATTGAGGGGGTGTTGGAGAACGTTTAGACAAGTTCAAGGGGGTATTGAGAACATTTCAAAGTTCAGGGGGGAATCCGGAGTTTAGGGACAAGTTCAGGGGAAAATTGAGAACTTTTAGACAAGTTTAAGGGGATATTGAGAACATTTCAAAGTTCAGGGAGAATCCGGAGTTCAGGGACAAGTTCAGGGAATTCAAGATGCATTAAGCCTTAATGTATTACAAAAGTTATTGTTTTCACATGCACTTGATAAATGTGCATTAGTTTTCTCTTTATTGCTGATGTGACTAATTTTTTAATTTGGTTTGTATCGCATAGGATAAACGTGATTATGTGGTTTGATTTATCTAAGTTGAGAGAGTTAATAGAACATTTTCTATGAATTTTAATACATGATAAATTAGTTAACTAACTTGAGCGGTTTAAAGTTAGGCTGACATATGAATCAAATTGTAAGTGCTCCGTCAACGGAAATATGTTGATATAACAAAATGCACATATAAAACAATAATTAACGTCCAAGATTTTTGAAGGTCATGAAATCATAAAAAATTAGAATAGATTGATGAAATGATTATTACATTTTTATATAAAGTTTAGAAGAGAAAGTAAGACCAAATACTCTTTTTTATTTCAACATCTTACTATAAGACGAGTTTAAATTCGATATCTTTTTCTTCCTCTTCATATATTCAAAATTCAAAAGATAAACTAATATTGTAGTCTAGTGATTAAGGTTAAAGTTGTTGAAAACTATCACGAAATCAACCGGTCATGCGAAAAATACTGGGTTAAAATTCTCACCTTCAAATCCCAGGATATTATACGAAGTTGTATGTAACGAAAAACAAGAAAACATAAAATATGCGTACCCGAAAATCTTTTCAAGAGATTGATGCAATGTTTGATATCAAACAGTTACGCAATCACATACACCATCGCTTCACTGAATACGAACCGTACTAGCGAGAATGAACAAAATCGACTTTGATCAAAATTTTTCTTCACTTGAGAAATCACAGAGATATTTCGAGTATAGAAATGGAAGTTATACACATGAAAGTCTGATTACTTTTTCAAACTTCGTTTCTTATTTATAAAGATCGAAGTAACCACCACTTTCGTCCTGTTGGTTGAAGGAGATAAGTTTCATTCTCTTATTGATTCATCTAATTCGTCTTCTCCTATTAGCTGATTCAATTCCACATGTAATTAATTAACTTATTAACTATTATTTTATTTCACTTTCATATTATAAATATGACTTTATATTTAAAATGTATATTATATATTAAAATTAATTTAAGGCTAATTAATTACATTAATTAGTCCTTATTTTATTTTGATTTAAATCAAAACGTCACCTTAATTTAAGAATGAATATATATATTCTGAATAAAATAATAAATCAATCATTCGATCATAATGTGCTTTCTTGCATATTTAGTTCATCCACATAGTCAATGTTCTAAACGGTGTAAATGCACGGTCTTGTGGGTCCGTCTTTATGTTGGTAGTAAAGTGACCCGATTCACAGAGTTACAGTGGGTTATAGCAAACTATGTGAGCCCCAATTAAGATGGATATATGCATCTCTTGTATAGCATAATCATGTGTATACTTATATGTCCTATGTTAACAGACATCGGAAATCTAATGAGAGGCATGGTACTGTCATCCTCTATGACCGCTCGGACATTTCGTGGTCTTAAGTAAATTATTTCTTCATAAATAAGTAAATTCACTTATTTGGGCATGGCCATATGCTTATCAATTTCACTCATCAAGTGGCCGGTGATATCTTCTGAGAATTAACTAAGTGGTAAGTCCCCCAATTTATTATCAGTGTTCACTTGCACACTCAATTGTATTCGTAGTTGGCATCCCGTTACAAACCTGTTAGACATGCGTCAAAGCGTATAAGATCGTATCTAGTACTTTAAGAAGGTCAGGTCAAAGGATCTCATACAAGCACTACATGAACCCACATTCTTCAATTGATATCCTTGCCCTTGTGATGAGTGAGATGACATCACACTAATAAGAATGTGATGGTTTGTAGTTCTATTCATTTTCATGATTAGAAAAAACCAGTGATATATAGTTTATAACTATATTATTATCTTACTTATGATCTCACATCTATATAAGTATAAATATAATTATTGGATATTCTATTTAAATAATAGCACAAGATATTATACAAACAAATTATGCCTTTATTCATTATAATGTATAAATTACACATACACATATATATACACGAATAATGCCTTTGGACTAGGACACAACAACGGTTGTGACTTCTAGAGGTCTCTAGTTTGAGTCACATTTGGGGTGGGTGAGGTTTTTCTTTCCATGTAACGTGTGAATGTAATTGTGCAAAATTTTATTAATATTTTAAAAAAATTCATCTAATAAGAAAGTAAGAATACGGTATTACCTAACAGTGCGCTAGGGTCAGGTTGTGTATAGTGGCAAGAACAAGTATCATATTCCATTGGGAGAAAGCTTAAATATTCTGAGATTAACCTAATAAAATGACCCGAAAAGACCTTCGTGATTTTTTAGGTTGTGATGATAGACTAAATAACATGTAAATAAAATGCATAAGTGTTGAAATAAGAAAATACTAATGATAACAATACAAGTTTCACCTTCTCATCAGATAATCTAAGGTTTTCCTTATCCGAATATGCAAACACCATGTATTAAAACATAGACCTAAGGTTTCTTAACCTAATATCACTGAGCTTACCTATCAGTCTCAACCAGTTTCTAAGGCTACTATCCAAATCTCTCTTAGGTCTCAATAAACCAAAAACCGTGCATTAACTTCAGTTGAGCATCCATTGAATAATTGAACCTTTACATGCACCCTATCTCCTCTTGGCAGAAAGGTCTTCCCCCTCTCAATCTCAAGGTATGCATGTATGTATTTGTGAGTCCACCATATTAAATCTCCCTTAGGTTCATTAATATGATTATATAAGAGTTTGAGTTTAAACTCATTCAAAAATACAAACTCAAACACACAATAAACAAAGATATAAAGCAATTATACATATTTCATGTGGAAGAATTAACCCGTGTCTGCGAAAGGCTTCCGCCTGTAGAAGATTACTGACACTCGCATATATTTACAAGAAACTAAGACCTCTTTAATGGTGAAATTACAGAACTTGAGCTTTAGTGATCCCTAAATGGATGCAAACAAAAGAGTAAGAAGAGATATTTATACTACTTTTAATAAAAAAAAGCTAATATAATAAAATATTACATTAAAATATATTACTTTAAATCTTGTCCATGAGTTTGGGAATCTTCCTAGAAAAGCTGATAAATGGTAAAATGAGTAAATTTTCACAAATATAACGGGTAATTATATTAAGGACCAAGTCAAATGCACGTACAATCAACCACCAAATGTCACGAACTCCACTTTTTACCATCTCAAATAGATTTCCTGCCACTTTTCACTAATCACTACTCAATTTGTTTACATTTTAAATTTTATTTCCAACGTATCAAATTTAGTTTTTAAATGTACAAACTCACTAGAAATAGTTATTTTTATGGGAGGTGTACATGGTATATACAAAAACCTATGACAGATTTAAAAAAATTGTTTATCATATTTCACATTCTATCAATAATTTATATCATATTTTATGAAATAATTATTTCACAAATTAAATGTTATCTTAAAGTCACAAACCATGTATTTGTGATGATGACAGCCAAATGGAGTGATAAACTCAAGAACCATCACTAGCTCTTTCCTTCTCTTTACTAGTGCGGGTGAAGCAGTAAATAAAAAAATAAGTAATTTTTAATGTTCTGTGTCTCGGATGAGGCTAAGTGTGAGCGGATGACACAGAGCGGTAGGCCGAGAGCGCGCGAGATGAGAGGCGCGGTCCACCGGAGCTGTTGAAACCCAGTAGGGTGTAAAATAGGTCAGAGGGGGGGATGAATGACTCTTTTTCAAGTTCACTGATAACTTCATAAAACATTGCTTCTGAAGTTACTTCTGAGTAAGAGATTGTTGCTCAGAAACCCTTTTAATATTTTATGTGTTTCAGATGTGGAAATAAATAAACACAAAAATAAAAGAGCAGAATAAATAAATGCAAACAGCGATTTTATCCTGGTTCAGCCTCTGCCTAATTCAGTCCTTGGAAACTCCTGTCCAAGATTTAATCCACTATTAACTCTTCTTCTGGTGAAGAGTAAACCTTTTACAAAGCTCTGACTGAAGTTTCTCCAACAGTCTATGCCTTGCTGAGCTATACCAACGCAGGAGTAACGTCCTCCTGTATTTGAGGCGCCAAGATGAAGTCCCTTCAACAACTTCTGGTTCAACGAGCTATACCAACTCAGAAGTACTTCCTTCTGAATCTGAGGCTCTGAGCTTCGTCTCTCTCTAGTTACTTCCTTATGAGAACTTAGCTCCTTCACACTAACTTACCCTCAGCTTAGTGTGATTAACAGCAGTTTATAAGAGAATAATTTATGTGAACTTTTGAACTTTGTTTCAGTTAGTTCAATTACAAACAGATGAGATTTAAATGTTTGCTGTGAGAAGGTTGTGAGTAGATTTAGAATTGATTCACTCTTGAATACTTTTTGTTAAGATTCGTCAACCTTTTCCAGTGGTGGAAATTATCATTTTATAGAGGGAGAGAATGTTTTCGTTGATATTAAGACCATTATTGGAAATACTGTCATTGTCTCTCAATCTTGTTTCCGTTAACGATCCGTTAGAGAGCTCGTCCAACTTTGATCTGCGCCATGCTATGTTAGGTTGATTTTGGGAGACCACTTTCTACTGCAGATACGTATTGGAGTAGCAGGTGAGATTTGCAGAGAAGTTTTTGGTCCTGATTTGTAATAACTTTTGTCTTGTAGTATGCTTGGGGACAAGGCGCGCGGCGGCATTAAATGCAAAGTCAACTTTTTAACTTTTTGGCATCGAAAGACTAAGTTGACCTTTTACAGTCCTCAGAGGTGCTTTTTAACGATCTGAGTCTTGAGTGATCCTCTGAGATATATAAAACTTCTTCTGACTTTAACAGCTACTAGGCATCCATAGCTCTTCAGACGAAACTTTGTGCTTCTGAGCCTTGTTTCTGAACTTTGTTCTTTTGCTGATGACTGCAATGGTGTTCTTCTGAAATAGTCTGCTGTGCTACTGAACTTGTAATGTTCCTCTGCCGATTTTTTCTGATTACTGCTTATTTAAACTTCTGAGTAGTAATGTTCCACTGAGTGCTTCTGCCAGTGTCTTCTGACATATTGTTGTTTTCTGAGTTCTTGTATAACTTAGTACGTACAGTACTCCATGACTGTCTGCTGAGTTATTGTCTGACTCAGTTCGTAGTCGTCTACTGAGTAGTCTTCACTTTGTTTGTGATCGTCTGCTGAGTGATCATCTTACTCAGTTCTTCGTGATTGCATACTGAGTGATCTTTTGACTCAGTACAAACAGTATCTTATGCTGTGTGCTGAACTCAGAACTTACAAAACTTCACATTATGAATTCAGAACCCAACAGGGGCGTTTTGAAAAAGATGCGCACCGGGTAGGGGACCCGGGAAAAAGGTTTTGAAGAGAGGGTGAAGACATTTATTCAGATCGGTTCGAACCCGAATCCACCATCTCTTAGTGTGGAGTCGCCACCTGGATTAGCTCTTTCTAGGAATTAGTGTCTTGTGAGGCTTAACGTCTAGGGGACGGCCCACCAAGACAAAGAGATTCGGGTTCGGGATAAGTTGCTTATTTCTTATTGAATCACATTATATTACATATAAAGAAAATCGTATTCTCTTAATTGTGCATGTTCGCGCTTAAGTCATTTTGAGTTTGAAATGCATGATTTAAAGCGTATGCGGAAAGCAGTAAATCCATATGTCAAGCATTAAGTAAATGTAGAAAAGTAAATTAATAAATTACAAAACTCGGGGGATGCAACAGCCCGCCTAATTTATTAATTACAATTCCCGTAAAAATACTTGCAATACCTGAAGGAAGATAAATCCCTAGGCATACATCTAACCTGCATCCACAAAGGTTAGCACAAGATATGGACATATGTTTGATTTGATTTTAGCGAAGCCTGTGTGGCTTAATCAAAACATCAATGGTTTAGAGAGGTTATTTTAAATAAAAATGATTCATTTTTATTTACACGTATGTTGATCGATTTTATTAGTGAAAATGACCGCATGACAATGTGGTGAGGACTGTTATCCGGGAATACATTTTATTCCCTTCGTGGGGGTGACCTAAAACAACATTTAGAAACATAGATCTATGTTGAGCATGCATAACATATCCATCATTTGGGTTAACAATGGTAACGATGTCATTCATATCGTTATCGACTTCCCAGTGAAGGGCGATATCGATATGAATGGCCCAAAGCGCTTCCGTTGCTACTCCGGATTTTTACATATTAATACATTAATAAATCATATATAAATCCTAAATAATTACAAATTAGAGGTTTTTTACCCCCCAATGATGTATTTCCAAACTCAGGATGGTCTCAACGGGTTATTCCGAGCTTAAACAGTTCGAAACGGAGCGAAACAAAGCAAAACTGCATTCTGCCGGAGCCAATATCGTTGAACGGCATTGGAATATCACTGAAAAACATTGGAATATCATTAACGATATCAGGTGATATCGTTAATGATATCGATTTTCTAAACCTGCAGTAAACATGCAAAACAGCAAAAACAAAATCCAAAACTTCAAACAATCATAACTTTCGCTATACTTAATGGATTTTGATGATCTTTATTATTCTGGAAAGGTCAAGATGTGTAGAATATTTCTATGTAAAGAAAATACCCAAAATATTTGAAATCATATTGAAATTTGTAGAAAATAGAATGGTGCGCAAAAACAGAAAAAACCGAAAACAAAATGAAACTTCAAAAAGAAAAGAATATAAACGTAAGCACAATCTCTAGGAACTCAGAGGCTTACCCCATAGTCATGAATCCACGTTCTTCAAGGTCCATGAAGTCCTCCGGGAAGCTCTCCTTATTTCTTTTTTGGTTGGTTTTGGTTGTTTACCAAAAATCTCCGGATAGGATCCGTTCCTTGCCAAAGTGGATGTTTTAGAAGGTGTAGTAACCTCCAAGTGAGTGGTAAAAATGTTCTAGACTCTCCATTCAACTCTAAACCTCAAGTATTTAATTTAACTAACCCGAAATCCTAAGTTTTGGGGGTGAAAGTTT
>CATIWQ010204490.1:0-28217 GCA_949673415.1 Euphorbia schlechtendalii | reverse complement strand
TTTCCGTAAAAATAATTGCAATACCCGAAGGAAAATAAATCCTAGGCATACATCTAACCTGCACCCACAAAGGTTAACACAAGATATGGCACGTATGTTCGATTTGATTTTAGTTAGGCCCGTGTGGCCTAATTAAAACATCGATGGTTTAAAGTTGTTTTTTTAAATAAAAATGGTTCATTTTTATTCACACGTATGTTGGTCGATTTTATTAGTGAAAATGATCGCATGGCAAAATGTGAGGTCTGTTAACCGGGAATACTTTTTATTTCCTTCGTAGGGGTATTCTAACATGAAAATTAAAAAAGAGATCAAAGATGAAAAAGAAGATTACAACATTATTTACATAATAAAAGAAATAAAAAGTATTCCTAGGTTCACATGTAGAACAATATCTGGAATACGAGATAAAGCAACTCTAGGAACTCAAAAGCTTACCCTTCCGGTATGAATCCACTTCAGCTTATCCGTTCGGCCTTTAGAAGTCCTCCTCGTCCATTAGTTTAGGTAAAATTGTTGTTGTAAAAGTCTTAAAAATCTTCGTTTAGTTCTTGGAATTTTAGTGTAATTCGAAAAGTTATATTTTGTCTGAAAATTTTCGGGTCCCAATTATTGAAAAAGACCCGACTATTTATAGAAAAAATCCAGAAAATCAAAAAAAGGTAAGTTTTTCAGCAAGGGGTTTCATCGGAGAAAAATTTGTCGAGGCTCCTCGCCATGTCCTTGGCGACCTCGCCAAAGTCCTTGGCGAGGTGCCTCGCCAACCTTTAGCGACGCAGGTCCCGGATCCGATTTTCCGCAGTGTTTTCATATTTTTTTTATGTATTTTTATATTTTTTAATTAATTTCTAAATTAAGGAGAAAATTCAAAGACGAGGAAGACTTCCATTTGAAGATAATCATACGGTCGAAAATTATGTGATTCGAGGATAAATATCCCGAAAAGCCATCATCATTAAACGCGCGAGCTGGTACAAAATCCCGTACTCACATATACACTGTTTTATCAAGTTTCAGTTGCTTTCTATTTTTGTTTTTCGCGTTTCTCTCTATCAAATTCTCTTTTCCTTGTTTCGATTCTTCCTGATTTTCTCTAGATCGAAGTTTCTTTAAGTTTCTGCTCTCTGCAATTCCTAAATTCTCTGTATAATTCCAGTTTTCTATCTTTATATCAGGTTTTTTTTTCTTTCAATTGAGAATGAGGATCCATGGATACAACTTGTTGAAATCTTGTTGTTGCCGATAGATTCGATTTGTCTCTTTGCTTCTGATTTTGTCTTTAATTTGCAGAAGGATTATGCAATTTTTGTAATGTAATTGATGTGAGAATTTTCACTGGGATGTATAAATGCACCAAGATGCGACCCATCCACTTTGTGTTTGTAAAGATGCCTAAATGAATTAATAAAGAATTATACTGTATATATGTTTGTAAATTTAATAAAGAGAGAGCTTGAACAAATATTGGAGAAAATTGAAAAGCACAGATTGAAAATGGAGGAAGTGATGGCTAATTTAATTGTAAATTCGTCTACAAATTCTGATTTTTATCACTCTCATCGATCTTGAAGCCTATTCTTCAAAGTATTCCTGAACTTAATTAGCTTATTAGTTTTAAATAATTATCTTACATGGTTTAATTACTTTCTAATGCATTTTCATTATTTTTCATGATTAATTTGACACAACATGTTCTTCATACTAGTTACCTACCATTTTCTAACTAGTTTTGATATTTTTTGTTCTTCATACCAGTTTCATACTAGTTACATACCAGATTTCCACTGTTTTGATTCAATACTTTGTAGAAATTTATCTTACATATTTTAATCACTTTCTAATACATTTTAATTCTTTTCAAAATTAATTTGACATAATTTGTTCTTCATACCAGTTTCCTACCACTTTCTTACTAGTTTTGACATTTTTTTGTTCTTTATACCAGTTACATACCAGATTCCTTCTATTTTGATTCAATACTTTGTAGAACTTTATCTTACATGTTTTAATCACTTTCAAATGCATTTTCATTACTTTTCAAGATTAATTTGACACAACTTGTTCTTCATACTAATTTCTTACCACTTACTAACCACTTTCTTACTAGTTTCGTTATTTTTTGTTCTTCATACCAGTTACATACCAGATTCCTACTATTTTGATTCAATACTTTGTAGAACTTTATCTTACATGGTCTAATTACTTTTGAATGCATTTTCATTACTTTTCAAGTTTAATTTGACACAACTTGTTATTCATACTAGTTTCCTACCACTTGCCTACTAGTTTTGATATTTTTTCTAATGCATTCATACTACTTTATAGAGATTTTATTTTACATGTTGCAATCACTTTATAAAGCATTTTCATTACTTTTAAGATTATAATTGTTTGGTTATTGTTACAGAGATAAGCTTTTGACATGTATTTGTGTTACTTACCATATTTTCATAACAAATTTGATACAACTTGTTCTTCCTACTAGTTACATACCACTTACCTGCCAATTTCTTACCAGATATCAAACAGTTGAATTATTTTTTTTTTGAAAAAGTATATCACAATAGATGGCTTTTCGAAGATAAAAATGAGATGAACAAAAAACTCTAAAACAACATGTCAAAAAAAAAATAAACGGTTTGAGAGATAATGACAAAATAAGATAAGAAAATTTAAAAACATTTGTAGAAGATAACGGATGAGAACACATTAACTTCGGAATATATAGGAAGTAAATATGAAACTTAATTAGTAAAATAAATTAGGACACAAAACTTTAGCTGAAACTATTCCTAACTTTCAGTAAATTTATAAAATTTTCACAATCAATTTTTGGCTATTTATATCATATAATAATATTACGTTAAATTTCATTTAATAATTGGATTTTATTTTTTCTTTATAAGTATTTGTGGAAAAAACAATTGTGTTTATTCATTGTCCATCTATTAGTTAAAGTCATACTTTACATTTTGTCATGAAGTTTAAAAAATAATATTTATTTGACAATAGGCCAGACCTAGCACGTAAACTGATTCATGAAATGAGTCGATGACTCAATTGTATATTTTAAATATGAAAACTTGTCAAAATGTATCCCTTTTTTTTAAATTATGAATTTTTAAATAAGTTGGATTTCAAATATAGTCCCTCTTACATTTTATTTTCAGAAGGGTAACAATTAAGCTATACTCAATTGGTATCACACGTATCACTTTAATTCATCTATTATAAATATAATTCACAACTTATTGATTTAAGAATTTTTATCTATTTATTGTATAATAACTAAATATATTATAAATATGTAAAGTTATCATTATTTGATAAAAAAACAAACCTTAAATGAACTCACACAAAAAAATAAATTATTTTTTAATAGCTTGTGAAAACATGAATTTCTAAGTGAACTCTACTCGGAAAAAAAAATTTGATATCACACAGATCTTTAAAGCTTAGCCCGAGCTCGTAAAAAATCTAATGCACCAAACTTTAGCAAGCCAATGTCGGCTAGAGACGTTTGCATTCCAAATTACATATTAATACTTCTATTTGCGTTGAGAAGCAAGATACATTCATAGATATTAGTTTTATACGGTCTTTGGAACCGAAATAATAAACTTTCGCTTCTACAGATCTGAATATGACCATTATTTTTATTGCAATGAATCTTTTTAGTGTGAAATGCGAACGCCATTGTATAACCAAATCCAATTATTTTAAGTTAATCTTCTTTTCACACGATGACTGTACTTATTTTTTGAATCATAAACATGAAGGTTAAGGCCTAGTTATTCCTTCAATTCAATTAATTTACTTCAAAAAGGGAAATTATCAATTTTATTCTCGTTTGATTTTACTATATAAAAAAATACATTTTCAAAAATTCAATTTACTTTTTTATGTTTTTTTCTTTGATTTTACATTATTACATTCTCATGTTTAAATTTTACATATTTTCGCTCTTATATATATTTATTATAAATTTACTATATGCATATGTGTTATATATCAATTATATGTCTACTATATATACCTATTATATATATATTATATATCTAACATTTATTCTTGTTGTTGTTTCCTTAACTCAAATTGTTTTAACGCATCTGTTATATAACTGATATATACCTATTATATATTTGAAGTATAAAAAAAGAATCTGAAACAATTTTTACATAATAAGTAGGAGATTTTTTTTGTAATTTGATGAAAATTTAGGTAAAACTTATATATTATAACTTAGAGTTTTATCTATTCACTAAATTCGAGCCAAACTTAGAATGGGCAGCGTGTGCATTAAGTCAGGGTAGAAGCAGTTGCTTTTAAATGGAAAGGTTAATTAGAAGAGAGGGCACATAAGAAATAGGAAACACATTCTTCTCTTTAAACTAATGTGTTCACAACCCATATATATTATAAATTAACTACAAAACATAATCATTGCTTTTTTAAACCCACCCACAATTAAAAGAAGCTTTCAAAGCATAAAATTAACTATTTCAATTCACAACCCCAAGTCCCCAAGGGCGTGTAAGCTTTAGGCTAAAATACCTTTGAAGTTGAAGTGTTTCATATGCTGAAAACGTTCCCCCCCGGATCGTAAATGAACTCCCCCGAAAATCAATAGGCGCCAGCAGCACCTGTTTAGATTCTCTATTGAAAGGGATTAACAAAAGTATAAAGTGAACAAAAATTGTGAGGAAATTAAAGGATAAGTAAAACACACCCCCAAAATGTAGACAGCCAAAGACCTTTTAGACTTCAGTTACAAGTATTGTTCGTGTATTCTGGCTCGATTCTCCTCCCACCAAACTCTGGCATGCATTTCCCCGAATTTTTCTCGGCTGCCATTTGCACAGTGTAAGACAAAAAGGCAGGTACATACATATATACACATATATTTACCCTCAGAATAGGGAACTACGGGTGTATTGTGGTGAATTTGTATTCATGGTATTGACAACAAAACAAAAGAATTTAGTGGAAGCAGCATGATGAAAATGAATAATTTGTTTTCTTAATGCTGTCAATTCAATTAATGATTTTGTTAGTTGGCTCAGTTATAGTCTTCTTACAAAGCATCATCAAGTCCAATGGATCAGGATCTAGTCAATTTGAGTACTCATTGATGCAGCATAATTAGTCTTTCAGCCATCATTTTTTGTCCACAAAACAGCCCTGTTGTTAATGGAAATGAAAATGATGCCATATACAAGAAGATTATATCCCTTGATATTAATATAATCTTCTTGTATCACCAGACCAGACTAATGGAAGTAGTAATCAAAATGCATAGGGTTGATGGGTCAATAAAGCTGATACTAATCTTCATATAAGAATCCTAATTTTGCCCAATAATAATTCCCGCCTAATTGAAGTGCAGATGAAGTAGCAACGAAACGAATTTAAAAATGACATTAATATCTATCTATATTCCGAATGGCAGTTATATATATCATTTTTTCTCGTATGCTTTATTCAGAGAAATGTTGTCTTGTATGCTGACAAAAAATAACCTAAAATATACATGAGTGAAAAATAATACCTGAATCTGACTCTTCTGAGCTCTCTTTTGCCACCTGGCAGCGCTCGGATAGTAATGTAGACACCTGGTTCATCCTGCTCAACCCACTCAGTTTCCATATCACTGGCATTGCTAATTGAAAGCTCGCCAGAGCGATCTGCATCTCTTGATGAGCTACTTCTTATAGATGCGTCCATGGAGGATATCTCTGTCTTGGCTCCACTAATACTGGAGAGTTTTGGGGTTGAGGTGAGGCCATTTGAATCGCAGTAATGGCGGGCTTGCATTGGATGATGATCAAGAGAATCTGAGGATGAGTAAGCCATTCCCATCCCTGTTGGTCGATATAAAGTGCGTGGTAAGCGTTCTTTAGTCAGTGGGGGTGTCACTGGGCTGTTTTCTGCAGATTCCATTTTTGAGCTCTGTATTACATGTTGAAATTCAAGTTAGAGATCTATAGTAGCATTCGCGACAAGTCCTTTCAATGTGGGAATTCCCTAGTAATTGGATGCATTTCAACTATGAGGAAAGATTATATGGTGGATCACTAAGAAGGTTATACTCTCATATTAGCACCGATCCAACTTTTTCAAGTATTGCCTAATATATATAAGTTTTACACCCTCAAATAGAAAACAAAATAATAATGCATCAACTCTTTGTTGCTGTATGGCTGTATCCAAATATTCAATAAAAATTGCTTTATTTCTCCTTTTATTACTTGGTGACTTGTGTATCATGCGTCCATATTCTATTATGAATTACCAATTATATATGTTTGATCCAAGTCCCAGTAATAAAATTTCATCCGCTGGCTTCCATTTTGAATTATTCTACTCCGAGTCCGGCAAAACTATCAGTGAAGCTTGTAATGGGTTAAATACAAGCATGCTAAATAAGAACATTTTCTTGTGGATAATTTTAATTTTTTACTTACAGGCTTGTAGAAAAATAAAATACACACGATAAGGGATATTTTGTGAGGGAACTGACCTCATCTTCAGATCGTGGAGGTGTTTGAAGTGGAAAAGCCTGACGATTAAACCTCTGAACATTGTATAGTTCCATTACCTTGTCATAGTTTTCTGCCCACCATCTTTGAGCTTGCCACTTGTTAAACATATCACGACTGCAACAAACAATAATATTATTCAGATGCCTTGACTTATTGACTGACAGCATGAATTAGTGGTGGACACGAACAAAAAGGCATATTTGATAAAGCCTAAACAATTTAAGTGATACTTAGTTATCAGACCCAAATAGTAAAATTCATCATGAACTAGCAAGAAAAGAAGTTGAACCTAGAAGATAATTTTCCTAAAAAGATATGGGTTGAAATACCAAAACATTTTCACAAAAAAACAGTGACCTTCATCAAGTAATTGATTAGTTAAATAAGGTATGTTATGAAGTCTATAGACCTATATCAATATTCTTTAATGTGTACTTGTTTCTTGAACTCTTTATCATATAAGACAGCAAAATGTCCAATTAAGCACTTCTTTTTTTGACAAAAGGGAACGTGGCCACTTTACTTAAAGAGGATTCTCAGTGCTAAAATTAAACAAATACTGAAACAGTTTAGGTGGCAGCAACATTGTAGTGGATGTCTAATCAGTCAAAATATTTAGGGGAATCAAATTTAAAACAACGAAATTATTACATTAATAAATAAGTTGAAGCACAATGATGACATTAGCACGTCTAAGCAAGAGAAAATATGAACCGAAGTGTAAATGCAACTATTTTTGGATTATTAAAGTCAAAAAAGAAAAAAGGAGGGAAGGAGAAATCTAGAAGGAATAGCACAGGGAGTCAAATGAATTCCCGAAAAGGTTTATTTAGAAAGATGGAAATTACATTTTTAACATGAACGTTCTTATTAATGTCCCCTTTTGAAAGAAGAAATGTCAATTACCTATGTAGCCATGTCCTTGTTACTGCCAACATTGAAGGGCACATTTTGTCTGGTGCATAACAAGTTTTGTAGTGGCAGGAGATATGGGCAAATCACAAGTAAGATGACAAATAATATATCACATTAGGTGACAAAGCAACTGAGAATAAGGCGTGAATACAAAAACAAAAATTATAAAAGAAATAATTTTTTTTTATTTCTTTTATCTTCAAAAATTAGGGAGAGCCTTCCCCGACACTACGACAATCCTCAGTGAAAAAGAACCCAACACAATCAAACCTGACCCACCACCACCAATGACGCACAATGAGTTTCCCTTTTGGACTTTTGTTGGATTGCTTTTTCACTAGGCGTGAAATTTACTGTTGGCTGTAGGTCCCCCACTTTATTCACCCATTCAATATCAGGGGTGTCTTAGGTAGTGTTTGGTATGCTCCATTCAAACTACCAAATAAATTTTCTCTATTTTACCAAAAAAAAAAATGCAAACAAACAAAAGTTATCCTAACCTTGAACCACATAATGGGCATTCTAATTATGTTTTTAAAACAGAAAATTCACATCCATTCCATCTAATTTCACTTTTACATGTGTGCAGATAATTATTATGAAACAAAAGCAATTACGGACATTATTCTGCAGTCAGAATACAAGGATTAAAGATATCCACGTCACCCAAATGCATCCCCAGTCCCCGCCTACTTTTCCTTTATATCCCCTTTTCGCGCACAATTTGAGAAAAGAAAATTCCATAGGAATAATTGAGCAAATGTACAAAATAACCAAACAATCACCAGCAACCAATCAATGACCATACTAATCCACTATTGCTACTCACAGAGTAATGTATAAACTAAACAGTAATGGCACACGGTTCACCGTCCGATCAGGGATCGAGAACTACAATAATTTCCAGTTATTACTTATAAAAATACGGACCGTAAAATTCTTCCTGATAACAATGCGTACCTGAATCGTATGCGCTTCAGATCATTGCCTCCGCGTGGCAGCGAAAGAAAAGTTATCAGAACACCGGGCTCCACCTGGGCCACCCACTCCTTGGGTTCATTCTCTTCAACGAAAACGATGGGCGGGTCGACTCGCCGCCCACTACCATTAACCGAGTTCGGCGTTCCCTCACCACTCGAGCTTGATATCCCCTTCAGCCTCGCTTCCATCTCTTTCCCCCACGTC
This sequence comes from Euphorbia schlechtendalii, assembly GCA_949673415.1. Taxonomy (NCBI): domain Eukaryota; kingdom Viridiplantae; phylum Streptophyta; class Magnoliopsida; order Malpighiales; family Euphorbiaceae; genus Euphorbia; species Euphorbia schlechtendalii. The sequence continues at coordinate 19,575 of CATIWQ010204490.1, read as the reverse complement.
CTTGGCGTTGTAGAGCTTGAGCTTCCTGTCCTACGTAATGGCCACTTGAACCGCTCCGACTCGGCGTCGGACTCAATCGAGCTAGGCTTGAAACGACTCTGAGCTCTTGGAGCAGTGCATGGATTACAGTGCCGGTATGCCCCTGACGCCTTCAATGCCATGTCCTTGAGCTATAAAAACCAAAAGGAAACCGGAATTAAACCTTCAATTACCGACTAAAGTAATGGAAAAGGCGTTTACCTGAGTGGTAAGAGACTTGATGGCTGCTTGATTTTGTTTACCACTCGTAGAATTTGTGGTGGCGGACTCATCGGGTTGACTCAGAGAGTCATCACCGGGTTGCTTCGATCGAGCTATACACGTCAGCATGATTCTGTTCTGAGAAAACAGAAAATAAGTCTCCATCAACAACAAGAAGAAAACACTAACAGTGTAAACACACTGTCAAATTCGACAAGGTTACCTGCTTACCGATTTTAGGCTCTCTGGCTCAGAAACTTCAATCTCACCTAAAATAAAATTAAAAGCTGCAAACAATTACAGCCATTTGAGAGGCATAACAGACCATTTACAATTTCGCTGCAAATCTAAGCTGCAGGAGTGAAATTGAATTGAAGTAAGAGAGAATCTAGGAACAAAGTTCGTACCGGTAAGGAATTAACTGGAAACGCGACGAAGACTGAGAATGGATTAGTTCGGTTCTCCGTCAATGGCTAATCCCGAAAAACGAACGATTCCTGACGCCTCGCGTTCGCTCATGCAACAATTGAATACGCACCTTAAACAGCGTGGATAGAGATTATCTGATCACATTTCAAAAATATAGGACCAAAATCATGAGAAAAAATCGAAGAAGATAACAAAAAAAGCACACAGACGCACAGAAGAGTGAAAGAAATCACCTAATAAAAGCAATGACGGAGGAAGGAAATTGCATTCGTATGGCTGCGGCGGGAAGGAGGAGACAAATTTAGCTAGACAATGGATGGTGGGATAGTATAGAAGTGTTGATTTGGCATTTCTTTTTCCGACAACCTGCTACCGGATGGACACCGGTCGATGCAGAACGTGACGTTGTTATGGTGGAGCAACCGCTTTGCTTTTGCAGTTTTCCGATATGGATGCTTTTGTGTACTGCCTTGTGTAAACACCAATTGATTCCTTTCCCTCCCTACGCTCTACTTTCGGTTATATGCAGAGATATTTATTGGACTTCTTCAAACCCACTGGGCTATACATTTCAGGCTTTCTTGTTCATCTTGAAAGCCCATTTTCATTTTTGTTTTATAATTTATGTATCAGTGAAATTTTATATTAATCTACCACTTTTTTTTAATATTGGCATAGCATTCTCCTTATTTCTAAAAAAATTTATAAATTAATAATTAAAATAAAAATACTACTATAATAAAGTTTAAATAATGTAATAAGTGTATCATTGATTTCTGTCAAAACTTCTAATAATAAATTCATGTAAATAATGTAATGAAAACAATTTGAAATTCTTAATTTTTCTTGTAGTTATTTTATTTTTTTTAGAAAAAATTATTTAATTCGTTTGTTATTACAAGTGATTGCGGGCAGGGTCCTGCTAGGTCTGGTTCAAGTGCGCTTTAATAGATCAGGTTTGCACTCATTTTAATTTGTTTATTACTGACTTTGTTTGCGGGCTAGGCTACTTCGACCCTAATCCACTTTCATGGCTAGGTTTGGATTCATTTTTATTATGTTTGGCTCAAGCTCGGAATTTTTATCTGAATTTTGCGTAAATAATCAAGCTCGACCTAAGTCCAACCTGATGAATAATTTATTGCATATTGTATTTTATAATTAATTTGAACTTTTATATTTTATAATGTTACACCTTTAAGTTCAAATAAAATTAGTTCCATTTCATATTGTAAGGTTATACATTTAAATTTAACTAAAATGTGTTCCATTTCATAAATAATAAATGTGAAAAACTCATGTACTTATTATCTATAAAGTTTAGACCTCAAACTCCAAGCACAAGGAGGAGAGCCAGGCCGAGAAGTACGAAGCTCTTCAAATACTTCTTTGTTGTCCAGTTTAGACTTATTTATATAATTTTTTTATCATTTTATTTCAGTTTAATTTATCAAAATATGAAAAAATACTTTTGTAAATCGTGGGTCAAACTTGAAAATAATCTTATAAATTCAATCCGAGCCCGAACAAATTACCCACCACACCTATTGTATAATGATTAAGAGCCGGTTTGGTTGTGATTTCCTAAATTACTTTATGAGAAATATTATTTTTATTATTTTTTTAAACAATAAAATAAATTTTGAAAAAAAATAAATTAAACAATTTCTAATTAGATAATATGACAAAATCAAAATATATAATTTATTAAAAATTTTTGAAAATAACTTATTAAATATATAATTTATTAAAAAGTTTTTGAAAATAACATATTAAAATAATAGCTTATTAAATTATTTTATAATAATATAAAAATCAGCCATGCTAAACGTCAGTTCATATTAAAAAATGGCATTCGCAAAGCACGAGAATGTAACAAATCATTTCTCAAAGTTGCCAGAAATATTTTAACGAAGCCACGTCTATAATTCGTAAACTCTGATGGGCTCCACTTGGCAAGAAGCACCTTCATATTCATTTCAAACCTTTTTATAACGGAAATTTCTCTCTCCTTCCCATCTCGTCTTTTGCCGGCTGATTTCCCGCTCTTCCGTCCCTGCCGTTTTCCCTCTGCTTGAGCTCACAGATATGCCCCTTCTGAACTAGGGTTAGGGTTTAGGCTGGACTCTACTCTCTACTTCAAGCCTAACACTCTCCGTTTCCATTCATGAACAATTAAGAGCTGCACATTCCAAAATTTATTCGTTTTGTTTTATCGGCGATGTCATTATTGAGACGGAGGTCGAAAGTGCGTAGTTCGTCGGATTTATCTGATACTCCGAACGACGACGATGACGAGAAAAAGAAGGAGAAGCCGAAGAGAAAGCAGACTGGAAGGGGGAGGAGAGTGAGGAAATGGACCTGTGTGGATAGTTGTTGTTGGTTAATCGGTTTTATTTGTTCGATTTGGTGGTTTTTGCTCTTTTTATTCAACGCGATGCCTGCCTCTTTCCCTCAATACGTGACGGAGGCGATCACGGGGCCGTCGTCTGACCCGCCGGGTGTGAAATTGAAGAAGGAAGGCCTAAGTGTGAGGCATCCGGTGGTTTTTGTTCCTGGAATTGTTACAGGTGGGCTTGAATTGTGGGAGGGACACAATTGTGCGGATGGGCTTTTTAGAAAGCGACTTTGGGGTGGCACATTTGGTGAAGTTTACAGAAGGTAATTAAAATAGAATCTCGTATATGATATATGGTTCTGATTCTTCTGTGTTTGATATTGTTTTAGTAATTGTTGTTCTGAAGTGGTTTCTAATATGGTTCTGATTCTTCTGTTCTAATATAGTTTTAGTAATTGTTGTTCTGAAGTGGATTCTAATCATGCCTTTGACTGATATATTATGCAGTTTCTTCTATTTTTTGTTTAAATATTTTAATATGTTTCTTTAGTTTGAAACTGTTTCGGTGGGTGAGGTTGCTTAAGGGTCACTGCTCTTGATCAAAATTGAGTATTATTGCAACTTAAATAACGGAAGTCATAACAGTAGCTTGTTCTAAACGTATAAAGTAGTCTAAAGCTGGATTTTATCATTGATATTTTTAGTAGCTCCCATGTATAATAGTAATTTGGTTCTTCGCATCCATTTATGACTGATAAGTAAGCTAATTGGATGAGCAGAAACCTGTACAATCATAGCTCTATTTCCCTCCTCCTTTGTTAGTGCATACAATTTTTGATTAATGATGTATGACTAGTTTTTTAAGTATTGATGATTTAAACGCCTGATACTTGGGTGCTCAGGGTGTATTCCAGAAAACAGACGTGATCACTTTGAGCTTATGTTACATATTATTGGCTTGCAATATGACAGGAATGTTAAGCTCACTATGAAATTTGGGCTGCAAAGAAAATTTAAATCGCTAGATAGGTTATTTGTATGGAAAATCTAGTTGATTAATTGTCCAGCTGTAGGTGTGAAAACAAGATTCATAAATGGGTTCATTCAGGCTTGATATCTAGCCTTTTGATTTAAATTTCTCATGATTGAGGCTTAGAATTATTAAAGAAGCTGTGATTGCAAGTAAGGACATTCATTGGTCCCATTCTTTTCATTTTATTATCTTTACTGTAAATTTGTATGTACTACAATTATGGAGGCCCTTCGAAATAATACTTTCTTGTTTTATTTCCCGTTGATATTTAGTGACCGTAATATGTTAAAGTATTTTTTTTGTTTGATATTTGTCATGAGCATTAGATGAAAATAAGAAATAATTTACTTTTGCTCAAGGTGATTGGTGTCAATTTCTAAAATTTTTGCATAATGAAATTAGCTGAACTGACCTTTTACGGTTTCCATTCCTTGTTTTTTCCCTTTATTTTCATATAGACCATTATGCTGGGTTGAGCATATGTCGCTGGACAATGAAACTGGACTGGACCCTCCAGGTGTAAGGGTTAGGCCTGTATCTGGACTTGTGGCAGCTGATTATTTTGCGCCTGGTTATTTTGTCTGGGCAGTTTTGATTGCTAATTTCGCTCGCATTGGATATGAGGAAAAGACCATGTACATGGCTGCATATGATTGGAGATTATCATTTCAGAACACTGAGGTATGCTTTTTTAAATTATTTGTTTGTTATTACTGCTTTTACTTGTAAACTTTGGTGATGCACATTGTTACTTGAACAGTAATTATATGAATGTTTCTCCTTTGAAATGTTATTTATTTTAATTTAATTATTTGTTGCATCTAGCTTAGTAGTGATTTCTACATGATTGATTTGATCAGGTTAGGGACCAAACTCTTAGCAGGATAAAAAGTAATATAGAACTAATGGTGGATACTAATGGAGGGAAAAAGGTGGTTGTTATTCCACATTCTATGGGTGTTCTATATTTTCTGCATTTCATGAAATGGGTTGAAGCACCTGCTCCAATGGGTGGTGGTGGTGGGGTAGATTGGTGTGCTAAGCATATTAAGGCTATCATGAATATTGGTGGGCCATTTTTAGGTGTGCCTAAAGCAGTATCTGGGCTATTCTCTAATGAGGCTAAGGATATTGCTGCTGCCAGGTTTTTCCTTTAACTACTCAATGAAGCTTATAATCATGATTAAGGTTTTTGTTCCATGTTGATATATCCATGTCCCCATATTCTTTGTTCTTGTTATGAATCTATTTGTAACTAGTTGTTCTTTAATCACTTCTCTATAAATAGTTTTTGAACTGATCAATGCTACCTTTATTTGGGTTTTTGATTAAATGATAATCCTATTACAGGGCTTATGCACCTGTTGTATTGGACAAGGATGTATTTGGTCTTCAAACTCTTCAACATTTAATGAGGATGACTCGCACATGGGATTCAACCATGTCTATGTTACCAAAAGGTGGGGATACAATTTGGGGTGGGCTTGATTGGTCTCCCGAAGGAATCTATCACTGTGGTGCAAAGAAACCGGAGAACAATACAACCAGCTCTGCTGGTCAAACTGGAAAAGGGACTTCAAATTTCAAAGAAGGTGTGAACTATGGCCGCATAATTTCATTTGGGAAGGATGTTGCTGAGCTCCATTCCTCTAAAATTGAGAGGAAAGTTTTCAGGGTAATGTTTCTATTTCAGTTCATCAATGTTATGCATTGTCTATTATGTAATATATAAAAATTAATGACCTGCCTTACCCTCTTCTGTTCCTCCCTTACACACATTCACTAAGGGTGTTAAGCATTACTGCTTGCAGTGAAGTTAACGTTCTATATTGATTGTGTACATGATATTTCTATAGCCTTGTTGTCCTTAAAACCATTTTCGACTTCAGCGTTAATCATATTGTTTAGGCGTTTTAGTCCTTCAGTATCATCTAGACTTGGTATAATTTTCAAGTTTTCCTTGTGAATGCAATGCACAAATTCTAAATTTAAAGTTCTGCATGCTCAGTTGTCTTAATCGGTCTCATGCAGAACCACCGAAGAAATGATTTAAGTCAATGCTTCATTCATTTTTCAGGTCAATGCTTCTTAGTTTGGGACGCTTAGCTACAAATTCACAGTGATGATGCTTCTTAAATTTTTTTGATTGCCTGTGTCCTGGATAGTGAAATGCTAGTAGCTGTTGCTTCTCTTTTGAAAAATATTTAGGATATTCAATGATTTTCTTGTTGTTGTTATCATCATCACTGCTTTTATCTTCAGAGCGTTGACAGGGGTAACACATCTACGAACAGCTGCGATATCTGGACAGAGTTCCAAGAAATGGATATTGCTGCTCTCAAAGCTGTGAAAGATTTCAAAGTTTATACAGCTGATTCCATACTGGATCTGCTTAATTTCGTTGCCCCCAAGCTCATGGCACGAGGAGATGTTCATTTTTCACATGGGATTGCCAACAATTTGGATGATCCTAAATATGGACACTATAAATATTGGTCAAACCCCTTGGAAACAAAGTGAGAACTACTTCTCACTTTCACTTTTTACGACTTTCCATTTTTTATTCATTTCACAAGACTTGGTTTCAGTTTTCCGCATGTGCACAAGTTTTGGCAACAAAAACAAACTCATACTACCAAAAAATGCCATTTGTTTGCTATATGCATAAAATTACTTCCATACACTTGGATTAAATAAACATCAATGCTCGTGACAGATTCCCCTCAAATTGATTTCCAGCTTGGCTAACTATATGCAAAGCTTGTCTTTAGTTTTTATATATACGCCGGTTTTGCTTTATGATGTTTCACCATACTGAAAAGCTTTTATTGCTTCTCCAGATTGCCAAATGCTCCTGATATGGAGATATATTCAATGTATGGAGTTGGAATACCCACTGAAAGAGCATATGTATACAAGCAAACTTCTACCGCTGAATGCTCTATCCCATTTCAGATAGACACCTCAGCGACAGGTGGAAGTGAGAACCCTTGCCTTAGAGATGGAGTTTTCTCGGTAAACGGGGATGAGACAGTTCCTGTTCTGAGTGCTGGTTTTATGTGTGCTAAGGCTTGGAGAGGTAAAACCAGATTTAACCCTTCAGGTATTCGTACATTCATAAGGGAATACAATCATGCCCCTCCAGCTAATCTTCTGGAGGGCCGGGGCACCCAAAGTGGGGCCCATGTCGATATAATGGGCAATTTTCAGTTGATAGAAGACGTTATGAGGGTAGCAGCAGGAGCTACAGGAGATGAATTGGGTGGAGACCAAGTTCATTCCGATATCTTTAAGTGGTCGGAGAAAATTAACTTGCAGCTGTAGGATCATAAGGTGAGCTTTGTAACATGTGATTCAGCATTATGAACAAATTATACTAGCTTCCCAGCTGCTCCATTTTTTATTGCATGTTTTTCTACCTTGTCATATAATTTGGATTACATTTTGGGTTAATACATCCAGAGCCCGCTGAACTTCTCCTTAAACGTCATCTTCCCCCTGAACTTTCAAAAATCCCAAATACCCCTGAACTTGCAAAAAGTGCAACAGTTCGCCCCGTCAATACCGCATGTCAGCTTCTGATTGGTTGACTTATGTCATTTTACTGATTTTTCTCTCCCCAATCAGATTGACACGTGACATTGATGAGGCAGATTGGTGCACTTTTTGCATGTTACGGGGGTGGGAGGGTTATTTGGAACTTTTGAAAGTTCGGGGGGGAAATAACGTTTAGGGACAAGTTCAGGGGCTCCTTTTGTATTCAGCTTTATATTTTTGTATTGTGTGTGGTTCATGCTTTCTTACCTTACCCCTCGGGTTATTGTGGCCCAGCAGCAGAAAGCATACCTTAATTCCCCCATTTTGCTTGAAGGCAATCCCTAGGCCTTAGCCAACCATCAAATGCATATATCATGGAGCATGTACAAAATTTTTGCTTGGCTTTCAAGGTGATTCGAAGCCCAAATGCAGCATTTCGAGAAGTAGACACAAACAATGTTGAAGAGATGATGCACTTTTCATGCGAATCATTCTAGGCGCAGTTATGTTGTGTGTTTGCCTGAAAATTTTGGATACATTGTGTACTTTTCTTTTAACTGTGAATAAAAAAAGTGAAAAGTTGCAGTTTTTGTTGTTTGGCTTTCTGTTACGGTTTCAAGATTGCCTTTTACAAGCAACTTATGTCCGAATTTCTCGACTCGTGAATAGCGAGTTCTGCAACTCAGTGGAAGCCTAGAGTGCTGGGGAGAGTGACACTGTGATGCTTCATTTGTCCAGTTAAGGTGTAATTGGGCAGGCAATTCATCCTTGGCTTTGGTTCGATGAATTTTCGGGTTGTATAAACACGAATAATCTGGTGTTTACGATGTTTATGTTACGGGGTTGATACTCATTATGATGGTTTCATGTTTGTATTGTAGTGCCTTTTAATGTGATAAATAATGAAGATAAGAACTTTATAAGAGAGGGAAGTAACTTTTCCAAATTTTTAAATGGTAATACAAGTAAACAACTGATTGAGATTAAAAGATGAAAAATAATGGGATATTGCAAAGTAGAAATACAGAATAATGGTAAAGAATTGAAGTGGAGGCATAGACAACCTTATATTTGAGGCTTAAGAGCTGTAAAGCTGATCATGGCTTATATTAAACCAGAATTAATATATGCATAATACGTAAAGCGTTGAACAAAACAATGCTCCAAATTGTACGTTTTCAAAATCCTTGATCGTCATTTGATTTCATGTTTCTAAGTCGCTATCAAACGTTTGACTGATTTATTACAGCAAAGGCATCATCTAAGATGAATTTTTTCGTTTAGATGCATTTTTTAAGTTATTGATATTTCGAATAATGATAGTTGAATTTTATTACTTACAAATTAGTATAGTTTATAAAATTATTATACATTACAAAGGTTTCACAATAAAAATCTCGTCCCGAGTCTCAAATCAAAAAACGACGTACTTCAAATCACAAAAATTAAAGGACTTACGATACTTTAGATCAAAGTATCATCAAGACAAACACTTTAAGGAAATTGTTTTTAATGAATTTTTTATGCGAAATTAACAAAATATTATTGTTTTTTAGTTTTAATTTATCTTACTATTATTTTTATTTTTATAATATAATTTCATATTGTAATTCGCATTTTGATTGAATTTATAATTTTAATATATTATAATAATAACAAAACATATCCATCTAGATCTCGGAAACTTTAACCGCCTGATTAGCAAAACACTTATTGGTGATATAAACACGTACTCCATTGTTAATTATTTGAATAATGATGACAAGTTTTTTTTATCATTTTTAGGTTTCGTTTTTATGATCTCGGTGGTTCTACTAGGAACTGTGTCGAAGTTTTTTTTTGTTTGCAATCTAGTCATGTCATTGTTTTGCTACAAAAATCAGGGACGAAGGTAGTATAAATTGCAACAATCGATAAATTGCATTGAAAATTTCGAGAAATTAATTTCATAGCCACCGAAAAGTTGGCCAAAGAATTTTTAAAATCCCACGCACTAAAAGGTCATTACACCACTATTGATAAATATTTATGAATAACGTTGGGTTTGTTTCTCAACTTCTTCTTTATAACTTTTAACTTAAAAGTATCTTTTAAGGAGATTTTAACTTATAAAACAAACAGTGAAGTGTTTCTGATAACTATTTTTTTAACTTAAAAGTTAAAAATAAGACAGAAGTTAAAAGTAAGTCAGACTTGCTTCTTAAAAAAATCAGTTATAAGATATAAGTGATTTTTTTGAGAAGTTATGAGAAACATCTCCATTATTTCTTTACATGAATGTTTATTTATGTAAATGATATTAGCATGAACAATATCTCATCTAAAGCATAAATCATAGTAGGGCTTTCTGATAAAGATCAAACGCTCATCAGATAAATATCTTATTGCATCATCATTCTAAATTAATCACTTTTACTATTTTTCATATACCACGCCCTATTGTTCTCTCACGAGTTATTTTACCCCTTGCAGATCACAGTGGCTCCCATTTGTAGCATTTTGGTGGTTATTTCGACGTAAAACCATTGAATAAATGAACAAAATAGAAAAAGGAACCTGACCCCACCTACTTAATCTACAATTCTTCCCTCCCGTTTTATTTTCCGTAAAATTAAAATTTGAAATTCACATAAAGCATATAACCATGAAAAAAAATTCACATAAAGCAGTTTAAATTATTTATTATGTCCAATTATTAATTTAACAATTATTAACTGAAAAAAATAAAAAGAAAAAAAAAAGGCGGAGGCGGAGAAGCAGAAGCTGAAACAGGTTCACTCACTGCTCACAGACACGGCATCCACGCCGGCTGCTAATTCCCGATCATTAAATCGAAATCATATCTGTCAATTTCACCATTTTCCACAAAAGATTAAAACGACCTTGTACTTGTACTGCTAATATGGTGTCGTTCGTCAACGGCTTGCTCTACGGAGTGGGCGGCTTGGTGGTGGCAGGGATGGCGTTGCTCGTCGCCTTCCAAGAGAAATTGGTCTATGTCCCTGTCTTACCCGGCCTCACTAAGTCCTACTCGATTACTCCTGCTCGACTCCGTCTCATTTACGAGGACGTGTGGCTCAGATCCTCTGATGGTGTGCGCCTCCATGCTTGGTTCATCAAGCTCTTTCCTGAATGCCGAGGTCATTCTTCTTTTTTTTTTAATTGTGAAATTGAGATTTTTCTTTATCGATTTTTTTTGTATCCGTGTGTATTTCAATAAGTTAGGGTTTGTAAAGGTGTTGTTTGGAATGAGATCTTAACATTTCGGTTGAGAATTCATTTTTAAATGTTTGGTGTGAATTTCGAATCTGCTCGGTTTCAAAAACTGCAAAATTTGATGTCATGGATCATGATTTACTCCAATTTATAGTTAGGACCTACTATAACGAGAGTATATTGCAGAAACTGCAGCACTACTTATCATCTTCTCACAGGGGCTAGTGAATGTCCAAATTAGAATAAAAAATGAGCTTATCTGATCCCTCAACAAATTCTGTTTTTAAATTTCCGTCATGGTTCTGTTGGTATCATATGTCTGTGTTAGTACTATTTTTGTAGTTGATTATAATGTTGTTTCCTCAGTGACTTATTTCCTAGTGTAATTGCATTATTTTTTGAATTGCAGGCCCTACTATCTTGTTTTTCCAGGAGAATGCTGGAAGTATCCTTACATGATTTTATTATGTGTTTTTATTATGAAAACCAGTAATTAATTGGTTTATGTATACAAATTTTACCTACTAGAGTACTAGCACACTTTCTGGTTTCCTTGACTATTAACTTGCAGATATTGCTCATCGTCTAGAGATGGTACGCATAATGATTCAAAGGTTGCAATGCAATGTTTTCATGCTTTCTTACAGAGGGTATGCATTTGCTATTGTGCATTGATGTTCTTTACTGTTTTATAAAACATTTTCGAGACTTATATACTGTATATGTGGATTGATACTTCCGTGCTGGTGTATGCTTGATTCTTTTTGTGATCTAAACAGCTATGGAGAAAGTGATGGATACCCTTCTCAACATGGAATTACAAGGGATGCTCAGGTGTGTAATTATTCTTATCTCTGTATTCTTTCAAAATTCTGCCGTTTGTTATTTAGGTTATTTTCTTAGTTGGTGTGCCTTCTCTCCTTTGCAGGCTGCACTGGATCATCTTCATCAGAGAACTGACATTGACACATCTAGAATAGCTGTGTTTGGCAGGTCACTTGGAGGTGCTGTTGGGGCTTTGTTGACCAAGAACAACCCTGATAAGGTTTTATTCTACCATTTTTGTCATTGTTAAAAGCTATACTACATTTTTTATACTTTCAAAGTTTAAATTACATCATTTCTCTGTGTCGTAGAGTTGGGATTAGCTGTTATGCATGCTTCACTGCTGATGTATAACTTTGCTTGTGGCTCTCAAACAGTTAATTTTCTTTTCATTGATTGGTTTTCTAAAGGACTAAATTCCTCTTGCTGGTGGTTTCTACCTTTAGTGTCGCAGCCCTTTTCAGTTGCTTTGAGGTGGATATACTAAACGCGTTGTGACTGAAAGAAAAATTACAAATAGATTTGATGATTGCTAACCTTTTGATTTGATATATCATTTCTAGTGCTAGCCCATTAGCCAGTTATGTACTGTGGAATACTGTTGAATGGAAAGTTTCAATCTCCAGATTATGCTTTTCTTTTTCTTGTATTATCTTGTTTAGCTGGTAAATTAAGAACAAGATATTGAGGTTGGTAGTAGTTGGCTGTAATTTTCATGGTCTTGATTTGTTACTGTTCTAAATTGATGTTGACTCGTTATCTTCTTGTTGTGTGAACTTTCATGTGTTATTATTCTGGAAATACTGAAACTAAGTTTCATGCTATAACTAGAACAAATCTTTTTTTAATGGTCTTTGGCAATTTGTTTTGATAATTGATATTGTATATTTTCAGTTGGTAATACACTAAGCTGAAGAACATTATCATGTTATTGTATATTGTATTTGTCTTGTTGTTTTGTTTCATTACTGGAAGAGAAAGAAGGCAATTCATTTTTTTTTTTTTTTTTGCATTCAATTTTGTAATGGAGTCTTCTTATGTGGATCAAATGTTACCGCTAGAAAATTGCTTAAATTTGTCTGCAAAGCTTCTTGGCTGCTCAGTATAACTATTGATCTTATGGAGATCTGTGTTTTTTTATAAGGTTAATTGAATTTTATTTCTTTTAAGATTGTCAATATGGACAAAGTTGTACTGGAAGTTTTGTTCGTTATTGATTAAACATTTAAACTGTCAATGCCTTGCAGGTTGCTGGACTGATACTGGAAAATACTTTTACATCTATTCTAGACATGGCAGGAGTTCTACTTCCCTTCTTAAAGTGGTTTATTGGACGCACTCATTCAAAAGGTCCCAAAATTCTTAATTTTCTTGTACGTTCTCCGTGGAGCACCATTGATGTCATCGGCCAGGTGAGCCTAAATGTTTAAGCTCATTCTATGCATTATCAACCATTCAAAACATGTTGCACTTAGACAAGTGATATTCATGCCAGCATGTGTTTTATGTTTTGCAAGACACTCGGCCTTTCTAACTCTTCCGGTTGAGAATATAAATAAGGAAAAATTAGCATATTACATATAGTTGATGAAGCTCCACTATGCCTCTTTTTTGTGTCATAGCAAACTTTTGGTCTTTTGAATAATTACAACATGGCTTTGTGGTGCAAAAAATTATTTTTCTCTTGTTTGTTCAATGGATCTCTATTGCTAGTAGATAAAATTATATTTTGTGATGCACTTTTGGCGCCATTGTTAGATCTTCTAGTGAACACCTCATTATATTGGTTTCATTGCAGGTTAAGCAGCCGATCCTTTTTCTCTCTGGCTTGCAAGATGAAATGGTGCCTTCATCTCATATGCAAATGCTATATGCTAAGGCAGCTGCTCATAACAAGGAATGCATGTTTGTGGAATTTCCTACCGGTATGCACATGGACACTTGGTTGGCTGGTGGTGATCATTATTGGAGTACTATTCTGCAGTTTCTTGAGAAGTATGTTCCGGAGAAGGAAAATGAGTCATATGATGATGAAAAAGGTACTCCCTCCCTTTTTAAATAGCTGTCACTTTAAGGATGTTTGGCAATACCAATGTCACGTTTTTTGAGACAATAAAAATAATTATTTACCCCAATGACTTATGTTCATTTGAAAGTTGATTGGATACTTTATTCTTTTTGTTATTTTCAATGTGCATTAAATAAGGATAAAACGACGCTTATTTAAAAAATTTCAAATACCCTAAAGAGACATTAAATAAAAAAAGGGAGTAATAAATTTTTTGCTATTTAACATTATATAACTATGAAAAAGCTTCAAATAATATTCTATTTTAGTCTCTAATTTGTTGCCCAATAATATTCTATTTTAGTCTCTAATCTGTTGCCCAATGGCTTACTTACATCCTCAAACTCCGATTCTTTATTTAGCGCTGATCTATCTGAAGGGAAAAGCACTAGATGTAATTCAGATCAGGATTTTGATATCCATCTTTGTCAAATTTTCCAGGACCATCAATTCATTTTTCTTCTACAAAAACCTGTAACAAGTATTCGAAAAGCTTGCCTAATCTTCTTGATCGTCATATCAACCAAAGACACCGATCTAATCAATCTACAGTAGTACACAACCACACGAAGTACAAACCAACTTACAGTAGAAGTAATTCCAATCCAAGATTAACTGTAGTTTATGCCTTAACAGCTTTAGTAAAGTTCCATCAATGAACCTAGCATGGAATTTTGATACTAGGATCGCAAGATGGTGAGCATAATGCTTAAATTAGCAAAAGTTGTTGGATGGTATTCATTGAAGAATGAAGACATGGTGATGATGTTAGCAATAAGGAGAACACTATTTATCAGTTAAGAGGACCTATAAAGAGTTACAGGCAAAATTGAATCATATTTATCTGATAAAATACGAAAATTACATATTCAAAACCTAGATAGAACCATATTTGGATCAACTTACGCCTTTCATGGCTTTACTTTATCAAGAAGGCTGATAAAATACAAATACATAATTGAGGTACTAACCATAGTAGTCAAGGCACTGAGGCACCCTCAAGGCACAAGGTCGTGCCTTGGGCTTTTTGGCCGCCTAGGCACACGCTCTGGGCTCAAAATTTAGCCTAAAACCCCTAAAGGTTGCAAGGGCTCGCCCGAGAGCCTAGGCATGCCTTTGACTACTATGGTACTAACCATATTTGAATCAACTTAGGCCATTCATGGGTGTACTATATTCTTCTCTACTCTATTAGAAAGGCTGATAACTTGGTAGAATTGTAATAAAAAATTGTCTTTGCCATCATCTTGTTTAAATGATGACTGGCCTACAACGAGACCTGTCCAAATCAAATTTATTCTTACCAAGTCTGACTTAATATGAAAAAGAGTACTTGATGTGTGCATGTAAATAAGACAAAAAAGATTTTAACAAGACATTGCACAATTCACACTTATTCATACTTCTTGATGGCCGATATTTATTCTTATATTTTTGCAATCCAGAGTCCTAATTCAATAAATTTTTTAGTCATATGCAAAGGACTGTTCTGTTGATGTGTTGGATTATGATGAGATATATAATAATAACCAATTTGCTGGTTCAATCAACAATACCCACTTTGTGTTGTGTCTTTACTCTTTTGATTTTTTACTTTGTTCTGCCTCCAGATTTTGAGGGAAGGTGACTTGTTGCATGTATTTCAGATGTTATAAATTAGCTCAAGACAGAACCTCAAACCATTGTCTTTTTTTGAAGCAGCAGCAGTTAAAAGCTCTATGTGAGGATTAGCTACTCGTAGAAACCTGCCCAACACATTCCGGTTTTCCTTCTGATACATTTTGTTGGTTTTAGGAGCTTCAACAAATGGCAGAAAAATGCTAATATCTAAACAAACAACATTTTAACATACAACTTTATTAGTTAGTCAATGCTGACATGTCTCTTGTACGAATAAGAATATCTAAAAAGTTGGCATGTATAGTTTGATAATGAATGGACCGCTGCGAACCATTGTAGACAATTCTTAGATTTTCGTCTAGCTATTTTTATTTGCTATATGGACCCCTAATTGGAGCTTGAAAATGTTTGGTCACTATTTGGAGGGAGTTTGATATTTGAACAATGGTTTGGTAGATGGATGAATTATGGATATGTGTATTTATACACCTCTCAGACAAAATGCTGCTTTATTCACATGTTGTGTTTGGTGGTTGTAATGTATAATGATGTCACTTTTTACAACTTGATTTCCTATTTTAGCAACAGAATTTGAATTGTTTGTTGGTCCATGAAAATAGGGATGGCCTTCTGAGTGATTAATGGTCCAATTGGAATTTGATCATAGTTATGAATATTGTATTATTGTTGCTAGCTGGCTCTGTTCATCTTTTTCAGAGGCCAGTTTGATACAGGACAAAGTGTCACAAAACTAGTGAAATCTTCTAATTAAAATGGCAATATTTAATCTTGAGGGCAGGATTTTGTTTCAAAATTTTGATAAGCAAAAAAGGCAAATAATATTGATCCTGGATTCACTTTTGATGCCTCTTTAAAAATTCTAAAAATAATAAAGAAGCAAAAGGAATAAGGGTAAAATGGTCATAAACAAGGCTGGAAGTGCTTATAAATGTGCTACAGTACTAGCAATATGAGCAAGAGCAATAAGAACACCATCTCACTGTCACTGTGGAGTCTTGCAATTCTATATTTATCGCATCCTAGAAAGCACAGTTAAGCACATGTAGCTAGGGATGTAGCTAGGGGTGTTAAAAAATCGAACCTAACCGAAATAATCAATCGAACCGATGTACTTCGGTTTATTTGGTTCAGTTTTCGGTCTAAATGGTTCGGTTTCGCTTGTTACTTTTATAGATTTTCAATTAACTCGATCGGTTCGGTTTCAATATAAAAATAATCAATATAACCGAACAAACCGATTAATTCAATGTATCTAAAAAATTAATTACATATATAAAAATTTAACCAACATAGAAATATCAACACATTGTTAAGACACTGTTATTTCATTCTATTGCTTTTGTACAAGAATATACATGTTAATTTATGTATGTAATGAAAGTGTTAGTGATAATTATATACAAAATAAATTGAATTTTAACAAGAAAATGAAAAACAAACAAAAAATGAACAGAATAATTCAGTTCGGTTTCGGCTACTTATTTACATCAATTCAGTTTCGGTTTCTATCTATTCATCTATTCGGTTTTTGGTGTAATTGATTCGGTTCAATATCCGAACCAACTGATGAACACCCTGCATGTAGACCTCACTTATCGCATCATATATTTATACATATTGATCGAATCAAACCTTTAGGACATGGCATCTCTACAATCAATTGATAATTTGAAATGATATCCAATCAAACCTTTGGGAAATGGCATAACTACAATCAATTCAAATGATATGAATGTCTAACCATGACTTATATAAGCCTTGACAATCCAATGAGTGGTCATGAAAAAAATATTATATGTATTTGCACATAAAAAAGGTTTTTTCATGAGTAACTTGTTTATAGCTCCTTCTAACGACTACTTTATCTTTATCCTATCAAACAAATTTTATGATCACCGATTTTTTATTTCATAGAAATAAAAATAAAGTAATGAAAATATAAAAAAAAGCCATAAGCCCACAAAATATTATTTTTGCTAGGCATTTTCATCTTTCAATTTTTTTTTGAAAAACATGATTCTATTAAAATTTCAAAATTCAAAAATTATGCACCAGTATATCCCTCAAAATTGTTTTCCCACAAGTTGACGATATTTCCTCTATTACCCTTCAAAAATCACAGATATTCCATTCTTATCCTTCCCTCTCCCTCACAGTCTCTCTCTTTTCATTCCCACACTTTCAAAATTTCTATTCTCTCTGCCAAACCAGAGACTGTGAGTTGTGGAGTGCGAAAATGGATGGAGGTGCGCAGTTCAACCCACGAACAGTAGAAGAGGTTTTCAGGGACTTCAAGGGCCGCAGAGCTGGAGTAATCAAAGCCCTCACCACTGGTCTCAATCGCTTCTCTTTCTTACTCTCCCCAATTTCGCTTTTTACTTTGAAACTGTCTTCTCTACTCTAGTAACTTGGATTTTGCGTTTGTTTAGGCTTTTTGGGTTTTCTTTGCTTTGTAAGGCTAATGCGTAATGAGCTGTATTCTGTTTCGTTTGATTTCTGCTGCAGATGTCGGGGAGTTCTATCAACAGTGCGATCCTGGTTAGGGTTACTTTTTACCTCTATTTGAGTGTTTGAAATTTCCGTTTACTATTTTGTGTTCATCTGTTCAAATTTTGTTTTTGTAATGGTCAATGATTCGCTTATTTGCATTGAGGTTTATACGTTTTGTTTCCTTAATTCAATTTTTGGTACAAGCTACGAATTTACAAGTTGGAGCCTCAGATTCTTCAACCAATATTCTTACATTTTGATTATGGTCAAGCTGCTTTGCTTGCGTTTATTTTTAGTCTTGTAACGTTTAACCGGTGAGATGGATAATGGAGTTTCAGAGGGTTCATTATGACTGTAAATTATGTTTCATGCATGCTCACTTGTTCAGAGAAGGAGAATCTGTGCCTTTATGGGTTCCCTAATGAACAGTGGGAAGTCAATTTACCTGCTGAGGAAGTGCCTCCCGAGCTTCCTGAACCTGCATTGGGCATTAACTTCGCCAGAGATGGGATGCAAGAAAAAGACTGGATCTCTCTAGTAGCTGTTCACAGTGATGCGTGGTTACTTTCTGTGGCTTTCTACTTTGGTGCTAGATTTGGTTTTGATAAAACTGACAGGTGTTCATCTTTTTTTCTTTGCTTCCTCTTCCATCTTTTGTGTTTCAATTGCATTAAATATATCATAATTGTGAATAATCTAACCTATCAGATGATTTTGTGCTGATATCATTGATGGACCCACGTTGTTATATCTTGAACTGTTGCGTTTCTTTTAATGTATAATTTTTGTTTCTTTTATTCTACCTTTCGTTTCTGCATCTTACTCATGTAGTAGCATAATAGTAAGAATTTGATCTACTTATCACAATGATACTGTGAAGGACGGAAGTATCCATAAAACAATATCTGTTTATTTTTTTTAGCTTCATTACTTGATGCTTGTTTTCAATGTGTTAATTGGCTAGACAACGTTGTGAAGCTTTACAATAATGATCTTTTACTTTCTGTGCCTGAAGATACAAAATTATCAACTTTTTATGTTTCATTGGTTTGGGGATCGCAATTTATGTGAATTTGTTGCGGCCTTGAGCATAAGATTGAATTATCAATTATGAATTCTTGAATATACAAGTAGAACTGATTTTGAGCTTGTTAGAGAGAACTATGGAACTCTGGAGCTTGTTAGAGAGAACTCTGAATTTCTGATGCTTGTCAGAAAATTTCTTTGGATCTTTGCTTGGGTTTCATTGTCAAATTTTGTTCATCACTTTTAAAGTTTTGGCATGCAATTCTTATACTTTATCTAAAATACATATCCTTAGTCGGCCCTAGCAAATGCTTTAGACGAGATAGTTAGTCATCAAGGTGTTCGAAAATATTTCCTTTGTGGAAATACCTCCTGGTTTTTCCTTATAATTAATTCATGGTAACTGATACCTGAATCCAGAATGGCTGTGTTTTAGTTTTCATTTCTTACAAACTGAATGTTTAAGTTCTTTGTAGTTCCATTTTCTTTATTATTGAATTGTGTATTCTGTTATAGGAAACGTCTCTTTGCTATGATAAATGATCTCCCAACAATATTTGAGGTTGTAACTGGAACTGCAAAGAAACAGATGAAGGAGAGGTCGTCAGTATCAAATCATAGCAGTACCAAGTCCAAGTCAAACACAAAAGGGGTAAAGTTATTTTCTTGTTAATTCTCAAGCTCATTGAATATGGAATATCAACTTCTATTCAACTGTCAAATTAGCTTAAA
>CATIWQ010204486.1:0-11925 GCA_949673415.1 Euphorbia schlechtendalii | reverse complement strand
GACATATAATCTTTAAATTGGATACTATTCGTTAATTGATAATAAAAAATAATAATTAATTAGTATAGTCTATTTGTTACATTTTTATATAACAAAGATTTATATTATAGTTATAAGTTAACTGGAAAAATTTTAAAAAATAATTTGTGATTTCACTCATTTGTAAAATGTAGTTTAAGGAATTTGTTTTGCAAAAAGAATTCTATGGTTTAAAAATTTTTGTAAAATGGGGTATGTGGTTCAAAATAATTATGTTAAATTGAATATTTTAAGCAACTCAACATTCGAATAATTTAATCTTATTATTAAAAAATTATACGTAATAATTTGAATAATTTTTTTTATGATTTTAAAGTTTATTATCATAATTTAATCAAAACATATTTGCACTGTTCACAAAATTTCAAAATTTATCACTAACTTGCATTCTACCTTTATTAACTATTCCGTAAAAATTCTGATAAAAGCGAACAATATTACTCATTTTTTTTGACATAATTTGATATTAAGGATCCTCTATTTGTAAATTTTTTGAAAACACAGACTCCCTTTTGCAATTAAGAGTCCCCAGATAATGTTTTGCAAATGAGTGAAATTACAAGGTACTTTTTTTAAGTTGGATCTAGATTAGAAACCTAATATTTCCATGTCAAACATATACATACATACACATATAAATCAAGAAGAAATTGTATTTTTTATAAGTTTGCAATGGGAATATCTATGCTATTTTGTACTCCATATGCCATCATGCAGATTTTAGAAGCTCTCACAGAATTTGAAATTTAATGTCCATGATAAAAACATTTAGATCCACCCTAATTTTGTCTGTTATGTAAACATAGTTAGAAACAAGAGTAAATTATTTTATCATAGTCATTATTTTGTTTTCATCACCATTTAATCATTTTCATATCGTTCATTATTTTAATTTTATTGCACATTGATGAAGTGTGATCCTAGCAGAGGAGACCTACATAATATTTTATATCACACATCATTTATGAAAAAGTTTACAAAATATTTGATTTGTTACGGTTCTAGTAGAGTAATAAATAATGATCTTTTTTAAAAAATTTAATTAGCTAGTGACTGATATAATTAAAAAATGGATAACATGCAAGCAAGGTAATTTTTCTGACTCTGATATACCCTTAATTTAGGCCTTCCAATTTTCTTTGGGAAAAAAAATTAAATATTTTGGAATTTAAGTCTGACAAAAAGATAAAACGGGATAAAAGTGTAAAGTGAAAGAAGAATTAGGGTCCACAATATAAATATTCTTCACCTCAACTACAAGTTTACTTCAACTACAATTAATTTTTTTTTATTTTACATCTATTCCCATAACTATTTGTTGAAAATCAATTTAGTCTCTCAACTCTTAAAATTAACAATTTTGTGTATATAATTTTAAGCAAATTTATCGAGCCTTCTAACAGATGATATCAATGTGTTATGTTAAATATTAGTGTGTTATCATAATACGAGGATAACGAGATTCAAATAAATGAGTGAATCGTGCTCATTTCTCTTACTAATTGCAAAAAGCGATATGAAAATTATTATAGATCTACACTTAGATCAAGTGTCTTTTTTATCGAGAATGATTATATGAGTGCCACTTTTAGTTTATAAATAGAGCTCAATTTGTCAATAATTCACTAACACACTTGTAGGTTGCGTTCTCTAAATGTCATGTATTACATATAATATTTTATTGGGTGTTTATACAATGGTCATAGATCAATGAGTGTTTGACATGTGATCTGAGTTTTAATTATTTGAATTCCACTAATATACATGTCAAAATCACGATATTGGAATCAAAAGTTACATCATTAATCTAGGACCAACATCAATACATATAAGTCTCATATGTGTATGAAAGCTTTGTGGATCATGGCTTTTTTTTTTTTATCAATTTGTCATGTAGACATCAAAACCAAGATAGAGAAGTGAATCAAGTGATATCATATGAGATGATAATCGATACGAGTCGATGACCCATCATTAATTGGTTTTAGACTAAAGCATTTGTTTTTTGGGATTCCAAAACTAATTTAACATATTCTCACATTATTTTTTAGAAAAAATCTGATGGAAAACTTAGAGACGACAAAAAAACAATCAACTCACGTTCATTGTATTATGATAAAAGATGCATGCCTTTAGTCCTCCAAGGTCCATCACCTCACGCAACTACTCTAAAAAAAGTATGATAAATAACACAAATTGATCCAACATCGAACTCACACTTCAGAGAACACATGATAGTGACAGTTATGTCACCTCATCACCATTCATGCTATATGTATGAAGGCACAACCAAGCAGTCTCTTGTTTATGTTATTCATATATTTTTTTTGCTCATTTGCTAATCAAAATTGTTTATGATTTTAACATCCGGGTAACTACATTCATAACATTGTTATCTCTCCTACCCGTTTTCTTGTCTTGCATATAGACTTGCTTGAATCCAACATCATTATATACTACACTTTACCAAATCAATTTTTTCCTAATTATTTGTTGTTGTTGTTATTATTATTATTATTATTATTATTATTATTATTCGCATATGAGATATAAATGCATTTATGTTGGGTAGCTACATATCAGGTAAAGAGATTAAGGTGCACATGGGCATTGGCTTTATAATTAGTAGTTAATTCCATTTGTGTGTCTGTAATTGGTTACAACCAACACCACCACTCAATCATAACTCTTTTCAGCTTTCAAAAAGCCTCCTACTTTGTGCTTACCACAACTCTTTATTATACATTTATACTCCTTATAATTAAGGTATATTATAGTTAACATAGTCTTAATATACCTTTTTTTTTTAAAAAAAAAATGACAAGCATATTGTTATATGTACGTAGAGTCATTATTTTGAATCTTGAAGTACAATCATATATTTCTCTCAAAATTCTATAAATTATCCGCCAATAGAAATCCCATGTAGAGGAGCATTTGGTGCTAGTGGAGCACTTGGTTGAACATGTACGGAAATTCTAATTTAAAACTTAAATAAGGTGAATTTATGCAGTTCTATTTGTCTAAGTCTGGTTTACGAATTCATCAATTGAGGAAGAATAATGGTATATATAGTTGATAAACTAACCCTCCAATCCATGAATTAATTAACAAAATTATGCAAAAAATTATGTCGTTTTTAACAAGATCTTATGGTTGACCTTTTATTCACTGAGCAAAACAAGTTGTAAAAGATTCCTTCCAGCAAAAAAGGGAGGAAATTAAAATAACCAATCATTGATTTTATTTAATTTAAAATTTGATTTTTCTTGCAATGTAATTAATTAAACTATGTTAATCAGGCTTTATTAAACTAATATATGCTTATATATGAAAGGGAAAGTTCCAAGTGAAAGCATATGTATTATAAATTACAATGCATTGTTTGTAGCCTCAAACGCCACATCCAACTAACATACCCTCTTTTTATAACTGCCCATTTGATTCCTTTTTTCCAAAATTAAATTCTATTTAGTTGAGCACATGCATGGTTGTATTGCGTATTTCACAACACCTTTCAAATTTTCAATTATTATTTAAAAATAACAAATTTTCACTTGTTTTAGTTGTTACTGGTGATGTAATATTTGTAGTTGATGATAATGTTTTGGATTTCGAAATAGTTGAAATTAGTCATAACCAAACTTGAAATATGAAAAGACAATAAGTAGGGGCATTTTTTGACAAAGTAATACAATTCATTTATATAACTATTTCATAGTATGCATGATAATATTAATTGATATTCTATTATGCAAGGTCTTAAAACGGAATAGATTGCGTAACATATAGCCTAAAACAATTAGTAGTGATTCATCGTAAACATAACAAAAAGATAACGAATTGTATATATAACAAAATGATGAAATAAGTAACATACATATCACATAAACTAAATAGGCAAGTGAGTTATAACAAGCTAATAGACCTCTCTTAACCAAATGACCAACCCCTTCTTACAGTAAAATGAGACCTCGATTATCCAAACTGGGATGTGAGAAAAATATGACTATTGTACATTCTATCCATTGATCGAGCAATATACATATATAACTTATTATATCGATCCGAGATACCCTTCTTAATCCTAAACTTGTATAACAAGAAAATACATGTATATAGTTGTATAAATGTGCATTAATTTGGATGAATGATAAGAAAAGGGAAGAGTAGTGCGTGATGGGAGGCCCATGTGTAGTAGGGTAGCAAAGAAAAGGCAAATGGAGTTGGAATTTGTATGCCACATCCCAACCTCTCCATGTTCCCAACTCTTTTCTATGCCCCCCCCCACTCTCTTTTCTTTGCCCCACTTCACTTTATGTCCTTCTCTCTCTCTCTATGTTTTACAACTAATTATATTATTTGATTATCTAAAATTTTTGTGTTGGATTTGAATTTTGTTTTATACAATTAGTTAACAAATAGTTGATTATTTCTACATTTAAGATACAAATATCATCGCCTGTAATGCATCACTCAATTGACAATATAAATTGAGACTTTCACTAGAAACCAATTGAGACCCTTATATGCCTACAAGGTATTGTTATACCTTTAATTACTTATATATGTTGCATGGATACTTTGGTTTTGAAGTTTTTCAAAGTTTCACATCCGGTAGCTAGCTTTTTGACAACAGAAAACTCTTAAAAACTAATACAAAACATTACAAGATTTTTCAATCTATTTCCATACACATTCAATATATGCATGTGTCTTTTAATTTGCACACTAAAAAAAAAAGCAGCAAGGCAGAATGAACTGAAATTACATTATAAAATGTTTAAGAAGTACATAATCTAATTCCTGTTCTCTTCGACTTCTAAAAACTGAACTGAACTGAACTGAACTTATTTTAATGTAAATTTATAACTACACATAACTGAACTTAACTTAACTGAACCTAATTGAATTGTAGTCGAAAAAAGACATGGTGTTATTTAGAATTACATTTACATATGTTATTGTAACACATTATTGGGTAGGTGCACACATAGAGTGACATGCTCTACACAATTTGTCATTATTCCATCATTTGCCTATTCTCTCACTACAACTTTCTCTCACTAGATCACTTCTGTATAAATGACACCTAACCCATAGAGTCCCTCTAATATATTCATTACAACTTTCCTTCATTAATTCCTTCTCACAAACTCCAATACCCGATAAAAATGTGCAACTCCAAGACCAAGGTGACCACAGCCGCCGCCGGCCAAATAAACCAGGCGGTGGTGGCCAAGATCAACGGCCGCCCGGTTCTCCAACCCACATGTAACCGTGTCCCCACTTTTGAAAGACTCAATTCCCTCAAGAAAACAAAGCAAACAGCTCCCGCTCCACCACCCCCGCCGGAAACTTCCCCGAGACTCCCGGCGGTGAAAAGAGGGAGTGATTTGAATTCCAGCTGTGAAAAAATTGCTGCGATTTCGCCCCCGAAAAATAGCAAGAAATTGTTGGAGAGAAAGAAATCAAAGAGCTTTAAAGAAATCGGTAGCAATGATTTCATGTTGAGCTATTCGTCGTCGTTGATCGTTGACTCGCCGGGAAGTATCGCCGCCGTGAGAAGAGAACAAATGGCGCTGCAACATGCACAGAGGAAGATGAAAATTGCCCATTATGGAAGATCTAAATCTGCTAAATTTGAACCTAATTATGTTCTTGCTTCCATTAATGGCGTTCTTGATCAAAATTCACCCAAATCTAATCATGAACAAGACAAGATCAGATGCAGTTTTATTACACCAAATTCAGGTATTTTTTTCCTTGTTACAGTTTACGAGTAAATAGATTAAAGATGAGCTTGTGGTTGTTTTTTTTAAGCAGAATTCAATGTCAATGCTCTAAGTGTATAGTTAATTGATAATTGATAATTGTTTTATCTAATTTTTTTATTTTTTTTCATAATTGTTTTTTATTGAATTCAGATCCCATTTATGTTGCTTACCATGATGAAGAATGGGGAGTTCCTCTTCATGATGACAAGTGAGTTTCCTTTTCATGTCCTTATAATTTTTGCCATGATTTCAAAATAAATTTTCCGTGGTTACTTAATTTTTACATAGTAACTGTAACATAATTTAGATTTCACATCCGAATTTATATACTCATAAATACCCTATTTTAATTAGTTTATTATTATAATTGCTGATAAATTTTGTTTCTGAAACAATTAAAAAATGCTATGAATTTTTTTATAACTAAGCACACACCCACCTAAATATCTAAATTAAATTTTCATATAAAAAGTAAATGAATTGAATTTTGGGTATATGGAGCAGGTTGTTGTTTGAAATGCTAGTCCTAAGTGGAGCACAAGTTGGTTCAGATTGGACCTCAATTTTGAAGAAACGCCAGGTTTTCAGGTGCATTAATCAATTAATTGAACTTCAGTTATTTGATTATTGAATTTTATTCGTATATTGATTATTACAATTGGCTTGTTTCCCAAAATTACAGGACAGCATTTTCCGAATTTGATGCAGAAATTGTTGCAAACATCACTGAAAAGCAAATGCTATCAATCAGTTCTCAATTCGGCATTGAAATTAGCAGAGTCAGATGTGTTGTTGACAATTCTAACCGAATTTTGGAGGTATTTAATTTACTCCCACCTTTTTAATTTTTTTATGATTATTCTGTTTACTTTTTTTTATTAAATTAGTTATTGTCATTAATTTCATTAAAATATGCAATTAATAATTAGTTAACCATATAATAATTAAAATTATGTATCAATAAAGTTCACAATCTTTTATCTCATTTTCTTAGAAGTTGATACCAAAAAAGCTCTAACTTTTTCCTTAATCCAATTGATTTTTAAATCCCTAATATAAATGCATCCTTTTGTAAAATCAAAATTATATATTTTTTAAAAAAATAAAATTACATGTTATGTTTTTTTAGCCTTTTTTTATATCTGAAACAGTTAAGAATAATTGTTTAAATGTTATAATCAAATAGTTAAAATTATTGTTTGATAGTTAAAACAATAAAAGACAATTGTTTAAAAAAAAACTCAATTAAACAGTAATATTAATTGATATTTAAAATGAGATTTGCAGATAAAAAAGGAGTTTGGATCATTTGAGAAGTACATTTGGGGATTTGTGAATAACAAACCCATTTCAACACAATACAAATTCGGTCACAAAATCCCAGTCAAGACATCAAAATCAGAAACCATAAGCAAAGACATGGTTCGAAGAGGGTTCCGGCTAGTCGGCCCGACCATGGTTCACTCTTTCATGCAAGCTGCCGGTCTAACCAACGACCATTTGATCAACTGCCATCGACACCTCCCATGCACTCTTCTCGCATCTCGTCCAGCTCAAAACCAGCTAAAGTCTTAAACATTTTAACTACACCGTAACTTTTTTTTACATATATCACATCTCACTTAATTAATCTACTAATTGAGTTTAACTCGATCGACTAGGTATTAAATGATTGTGTATAATATATATAGGACCGAAAAAACAAAAAACTAAGAAGAGTGTGTGACTTGTGAGATTAATTATTTTGTGTGAGTATTTTATTTATAGTGTGAGGATTTGAGTTTTCTCTATTCTTGTTTATGTATCCACGACTAATGTATCAATCGAGCTACGCTCGATTTTGATGGTGTAGAAAGAAAAATTTGTTATAATACATGTAGTAATCGAAATATATTCAAAGCAATCAATAAAGAAGGGTAACATGTAAAAGGAAAGTTGGCATGGAATGTGGAGGGAGACAAGAAGCATGTGCAAATGGGCAGAAATAGCATGTGTTTATGTCAGTTGCTTTATTTTAAACCATGTGGACTTATCACACTTGCATTATTACTAAGTAAGATTTTAATTTTATATAATTTAGATGGAAGAGAGATGGGATCGGTTTTTGGTTCATTTGACGTGGAAAGGAAATTCCCACATAAATTTTGTTATGTGTATTACTTTGATTCTATCAATAAATATGATTTGAATTTGTGTAAATGACTTTTTTATGCTGAAGGACCAACTACTCTGTGTAGAAATCCGTAATTTGGGTTTGAATTGGTATTTTCATTTTAATTTTAATTTGTTTCTTACTTTTTTTGTATTTTTGGGGGATATTTTATAACCCAAATGAAGAATGTGTATTTGATAATGGTTGGATCTTATTATGAGTGGATTTTGAATATGATTTCATAATATCATTATCATGTATGTTTGCCAGGTAAGGTATCATCTCCATGTGCCTACTATCTTTTTCTTATGCCATCCATCAATTATTTATTCTGGATTAGTTAATTAGCTCTATTTTTAAAAGTTTAAAAAAGAAAAAGAAAATATCTACACATAAGGAATAACTATATAGACTGTTATAACTTGTATATTCATAAAGCTCTACTGAGCTTTCGCTTGTTCAAGGTCAGTATGTTTAGATTTTTAACTAGTTCAAGCAGAGTTTTGGCCATTAAAGTTTTACTTTTATATGTTAAATTTATGTTAAAGGCTTAATAGATCAAGATGGAAAAAAATCATCTGTCCCTAATTGGTGTCTCCATGCCTGTCTCCTCAATAAAAAAATACCACGTGTCAACTTTTATTATATTTTAATTAAAAAAGTAAGAGAGAGAAATTAATAATTATTAAAATATAATAAAAATTGACACGTGTCATTTTTTTTATTGGGGGACAGGCATGAGAACACCAATTGGGGACAGAGGATTTTTTTCCCATCAAAACCCCCCTGAAATTGGCTCAGAAAACCCGATGCCACCCTCAACTTTCAAAAGGATCAATTATCCCCTTAACTTGGCAAAAATGCATCAGTTAGCCCCTCAATGTCAAGTGTCAGAATCTGGTTGATTTGACTTTTCAAAGATACTATTTTTCTGATTTTTCTCTCTTTAACCAAAAGTTGACACGTGACATTGAAGGGGCAAACTGATGCATTTTTGTTAAGTTAAGGAGGGTAACTGGTCTTTTTTACCAAGTTGAGAAGGCTAACTGGTCATTTTGAAAGTTGAGGATGGCATCGGATTTTTTTAGCCAACTTCAAGGGGATCTTGATATATTTAACCTATATTCAATAATGTCACATGCTTTTATCAAAACCAATTTATGAACATGTTCACAATCCTTTAATCAAACCATATTCAAAATGATATACTTCATATTTTTCTTAACAAAAACCGTATATCAGTTTCGAAATTCGTCTGTGTAGAAGAAAATAAGTTAAAAAACATAGGTCTTGCAAAATACAAATCAAAATGAAATAAATATCATGCATCATGTATCTCATTTAAAAATTCTAGGAACACATTTATACTCTATATTTCCACCTTACGCATTATAAATGAGAATGAATAATTTAAGCATTATTGAACAGACCTAATCTTCCAATTGTGATTTCCAGTTTTAGGTAAAAAAGTTACAAAAACAAGAGAAAATTGGTTTTTCCTAACAATATTATAATAAATGATATTAACCAACACTTCACAAGGCAATAAGAACTGAATTTGGACAAGATTTCCATGCATAAAGAAGACACAAAAATCTGGTAACAACATCACAAAATTGCCTTCATCGTATTCGTGCCTACAATGCATCCGATAATATTCGCCTATTAAATAGACTCATGTTTGAAATTTCAATTATAACTGCGAAACAATCAAAACACAAGCAATAACCGGAAATTCAGAAAGATGTACTTTTTTCTCCGCTTGCGAATAACCAATCCTTCCAGCCTCGATAATAACTGTTTTTTTACAGGTTTTTTCCCGGCCTGCAAAAGATGGTCAAAGGGGGCATGGAGGAACTTCGAGGGTCGTTCCAGCTTGAATCATTCCCCAACCAATAAGACGCCAATGCTTCTCAACGCGTCGGCTTAGAGCGATTTTCTCTCCTTTGCTGGTGCACACTGGAGAGGTCAATTGCAGCTTTGCTAAATCGTTCTTCACAGCGATGACCCGGGCCCCGGTTGACATTGACCCGATGTTCAGCATGAGAATCTCTGCCTTTGCAAGCTTTGCAACCTTCCCTTGCTTCTCCGATCCCTTTGTCCGAACACCGATAAGTCGTCGCAGAAGAAAGAAATTCACCTAACAGGCAATAATAACAATATCAGAACCTTAAGTGGAGCCTTTTATGCATATACAAATGAACCGCTTAAGGCCAGTTTGGGATTGTTTTCCCAGACTGCATTTCTGAAAAACTCCATTTTCAAGCTTTTCATCGATAGAAAAAGCTCCTAATTGAAGTCAAAATCTTTTGGCCAATGCCGAAATATTTTATTCCGTTAAAAGTTTGTGAGTGGAACTTTTCATGACAGCAGCACTGACAACAATCCCAAACAAGCCCTAAGCTAAAAGTAGTACATCATTGCCATTTTAGTTGCATACCTCAAGCTCGACAAAAACTTCAGGGAGAGATCCGACATTTCCAAGAACCTGGCCCACCAACCGATCAGCACGGGTCAAAGTAGGGTCCATTGTAGTGCCAACACCAATCAAACCTCCAGGAACTGCAAATTGTAGCTCGTTCTGCTCAGCATACAGTGAAACTATTCTTGTGTATATTGGCGTGCACTTGATGTTCCCTGACTCGTCTTTAACCACAATGCCAGGACGAACTTCGATATGTTGATTGACCTTCAAAACGCCCTGTATATGACAGATTGAGTTAGTTCAAGCAACTGGCACATCCAATCAGATAAACCTCAAAAATATTTTCATTTGAGATGTACCTACTATCCTGATTGAAAATTTTAATCATGGAGTGTAATCTAAATATGCAATGAAGCAATTCTTATAATTTGAGTCCTTAACTTTTAGTCTGCATGTCTAGAAACTTTCCTTCCCAAAATTATCATCACAACACCATTCTTATATCCCAGAGTAGACCGATTTGTCAAGCTAAACAAAGTATGAACTCAATTAAAACATGTCACTGGCAGTTGGGAGTTTTGCCAATCGTAAAGATTCTTAGTTAGTACAATGCAATCTGAAGAGCAATAAATAATGATAAACAGCATATTTGTTAGAGGCGCTAGGAGCTTCGAGGCGTAAGAGGGCTAGACTTGCCCGAAGGCGTACCCAAAGGCGAGGCCAGCGCCTGAAGTACATCAGGCGCCGAAAATTTACAAAAAATATTTTTCTTACAAAGTGAAGTTATATGCAATAACATAACAAAAAAGAACTAAGAGAATTGTTAGAGGTACATATGCATGTAAAATTGACATATTTCATTAAGAATATATAGTCTTGACCTTAAAAATGAATTTAATTACAAATATCTACACTCTATTTCTTTCATTAAAACTCTTAAAATAGATGAAAAATATATTAAAGTAAGTTAAAAACCATTAAAAAGAATTGTTGGAGGTATATATATATATGTAAATTTTACATGTTGTATTAAGAATATCTATACTTGAGTTGATTTAGCCTTAATAAGAATTGAATTAGGAATATCTAGCCTTATATTATTATTTAAAACTCTTAAAAATGGATGTAAAAAACATAATTATGCAAAATTAAACACCTTAAGATAGAAGTGTCCGTGAGACGCTCTGAGGCGCCTGTTGGACACCACCCCGCCTGTGCTATGCCGAGGCGCCAAGGGTGGCGCCCTACGTCAGGCGCGCCTTTAACAACTATGGTGTAGATGCATTAAGGGCAACTCCAACCATTTTCCTCATTTTCCATTCCCCAAACCCCATTTTACAGGATCTACAGTGTTTTTGCTCCAATCATCTTCCCCATTTTCCATTCCCCATTTCAGATTCCAATAAAGTAATAATATTTTAATACTCAAATAATAAACCCATAATATAAAATATATAAATATTAAATCCATTATATACATATAATAATAAAATAATAAAAAAAGTAAACTTAAAATAATAAAATAATCATTC
>CATIWQ010204481.1:0-22739 GCA_949673415.1 Euphorbia schlechtendalii | reverse complement strand
ATATTTTATTCCCTTCGTGGGGGTATTCTAATACAAAAATTAAAAAGAAATAAAAGAAGAAGAAGAGAATTACAACATTTACAATAAATTAAAATAATTCCTAGGTTCACATGTAGAAAGAAATTAAGAAGAAAAGGAGGAGCACAAAATAAGCAGCTCTAGGAACTCAGAGGTTTTACCCTTTTGGCGTGAATCCACTTCGGCGTGTCCGTTCGATCCCCGGGAGCGTTCCTCATTCATTTTTGTTTAATTGAAAAGGTTGATGTAAAAGTCCAAAAATCTTCGTTTAATTCTTGGAGTTTTAGTGTAATTTAATTGGAAAAAAGAATTGGTTGGTTGGAAAATAAAGTGTTTATTTATCCAAAAGATAATTAGACTCGGGTTCTAAATTTATTTTAGACCCGAGGATATCTGAGTATTTAAGAAGATAAGATGAAGAAATTTTATAAAAAGATGAAGAAATTTGAGATCCGAAAATGTTTTAGATCCAAGAAAAAGTTAGAAGAACGTAAGAAATATTGTTTTTATTTTTTGTTCTGAAAGAGAGGATTTTTCTCTCTGAATTTTCGGGCCCCATGTACTGAAAAGACCCGCCTATTTATAGAAAAAAAAAGTCCCGAAAAATCCAAAATATAGGGCCTCGCCGGCGAGGGGTCTCGCCGGGAACAAATCTCGGCGAGGCTCCTCGGGTGTACGCGAGGCTGCCTGGCGCGAGGCTACCCCTCGTCCGCGCGAGGCTCCCTCGCGTCTGAGTAAGGATGCCTCCACGAGGCTGCCTCGTGCGAGGGTGCCTCCGCGAGGCCGCCTCGCGCTAGGCAGCCTTGCGCGAGGCTGTGCGAGGCTACCCCTCGTTCGCGTGAGGCAGCCTCGCCTCAGCCTCGCGGAGGCACCCTCGCTCGGACGCGAGGGAGCCTCCGCGAGGGTGCATCGCGCGAGGGTGCTTCCGTGCTAGGCTGCCTCGCGTGAGGTTGCCTCCGCTCGAGGCTCCCTCTGCGTGAGACTACCTCGCTATCGGGATAACGTCTCTTTTTTATATTTAATTATTATTTTTTTATTTAGTTAAATAATTTTATCTAAAACGTCCGAGGAGGATTTCCATTTGAAGATCGTCGGATGGTCGAAAATCGTGTGATTCGAGGGTAAATATCCCGAAAAGCCTTCATCATTGAACGTGCGAGCTGGTACAAAATCCCGTGCTCACAGTAGATTTTTGTTTCTGAAGTAAACAAGTAACGATCGTGAATAATTGTCATGGCCATGAATTGTGTTTTACTCAGAAATCTTCTTGTAATTTCACCGATCTTTGACAGCTTCGATCCTAAGCCAAATCTTTACATTCCACGCATCTTTTTGCACATTTTTCACTCTTTTTTCATAGAATTTCCCTTTAGATAATTTTACTCCCAAGATTTACCTAGTATCTCCATTTGCATAAAAAACAACTACATACCACGTGAAATCTTTTATATGAAGTATAAAAATGAATAAAACTATAGTGTTTAATGTATAAAATTAATGTCATAATAAGTGTAATTATACATTTATCAATAAATCCTTAAATCAAGGAGGAAAAGGAAGATAGAAGAAGGGACCTTGGTTGAAGGGGAGACCATCCTGAATGGGAAGAAGCCCATTAACGTGGATTCTTACAAATTAAAGGGACAACGTAGCCAACTCGAAGATGGATATGATCAGTACCCCTGGGTGAATTCTATGGAAACAAGGGTGGTAAAGGATGGAGTACTGAGAGTTACCCAAAGTGGTCAGGTCTTCCGAAGGGAAGAGGTGGTACATCTTAGTGACTCCAGGCTGGAGGAAATCACGAAGGAACAACCTAAGCCACCTCTAACCTTGAAGGTTGATGGGGACATATTGGATGTAAACACCTTAGTGAACCAACTAAAGGGGACTCTAGCAAAGTACATCATATGAAGGCTGCTTGAGATATCCCAAAAATACAGGATGGGCCTGATCAAGAGGTTGATGGAAATGCCTACTACACCTACAACCTCTGTAATTAAGACGTGCGCTACCATTGGGGAAAGAATCGCTCTTCGTCAAATGCCATCCACAAACTTTGATCAATCTGAATTGCCATGAGAATTAGGGTTGAACAACAGGGCCTTGTTTATCAATGTTCGAATTTTTGACCGGGTGATACCATGTGTGATGGTCGATGACTGGTCAGCCCTTAATTTATATCCACTCAAGGTCCTACTTCATTTAGGGCTAAAGGGAGGATATGTTGGTTAAGTCAGACAAGGTGATTTGAGCTTATGATGATTCAAAGCGAAGGTCATTGCAGGGGGAGTGACCTCTAATGTCAAGTTCATTGTACTGGACATCCTAGTAACTTACTCATTTCTCTTGGGTAGGCCATGGATCCATGCAATAGGAGCAGTCCCTTCCAATCTACACTAAAAGATAAAGCTCATCCACAATGGGAGGCTAATAACAATTGATGTGGATGAGGAATCGGTAATGGTGGCAGCGGTGTTCGAGGAGAGAGAAACACAAGGGTTAAGGGTGGCAATGGCCATTGAAGGAAAGAAAAAGGAGTGTAGGACTCCAAAGGGGTATCATTTTTTCCCCGGAAGTCTGAAAGCTCAGATGAAGAAATAGGGTTTCATCCTGGGAAGAGGTTTGGGAAAACATCATTAGGGGATCATCAAAGCCATTGACCCTGTTCTATTCATGCTTGGGCTAGGTTTGGGATTCGCCCTAAATAGGAAAATGTGCAAGCACAAGCGACCCTTATTCTGCAACATGGTAAGCATCTACAAAGCTGAAGGTAGTAAGGCATATCTGGGGGAGCCAGAACTGTCAATCCTGAACGGGGAAGAGGTTAAAGGGCTTGAGATCTTTAATAATGTTTTTGACTTCACAATTAGCAAGCTGATTGAACACCCGGAAGAGCTTGTACTTGAAGAAGAACCAATCTTGGCCATGGAAGTGACCCCAACTGAGGATGAATCGACCAAACCTGAGAGAGGTGGAGCTTTAGAAGATGCGGTAGCAGTATTCACAAAGACGGTAAGTGAACTGATGAAGAAGAAGGGAGACGTAAAAGACCGGGATCTATTAGGCATAGTCAGACTACTCATGGAAAAGTTGGCACAGGCCACCCTTGAACTGAACCAACTCTTGACACACCTGCTGAAGCAAATGAAGGCCCTTAGCATGTGGAGGATGACAATAATGATGATGTAATCTACCCTCCGATCAAACCGGTAAAACAGAAACTACGTCACTTAATGCCCGAATGGGTAGAGAAGTACAAGGATGAACAGGCAAAGCAAATTGAAGCTAAGTTCTCGGAACAGGTTGAGCACCCAACATGGCTAGCCAACATTATCCTAGTGGCAAAGAAGGATGGCAAGGTTAGAGTTTGCATGGATTTCAAGGACCTGAATAAAGCCTCCCCAAAGGATGATTTCCCCCTATCCCACATAGATGTTCTGGCCGATAGCGTAACAAGGGCAGCTATGTTTTCCTTCATGGATGGTTTTTCAGGGTATAATCAGATACTAATGGCTATAATAGACAAAGTAAAAATAGCTTTCATTACGGAATGGGGTGTATACTGCTACAAGGTAATGCCATTTGGTTTGAAAAATGCTGGCGCAACATAACAGTGGGCTGTGACAACCCTACTTCATGAGATGATCCACAAGGAAGTGGAATTTTATGTTGATGACATGCTCGTCAAATCCAACACTAGAGAAGAACACCCAGTTGTTTTAGAAAAGTTCCTCAGTAGGATTGAAATGTAAAATCTACGCTTGAACCCGAAAAAGTGCATATTTGGGGTAACTTAAGGGAAACTTCTAGGGTAAATAGTTATCCAAAAATGAATTGAAATAGATCCTGATAAAAGCAAAGCCATCAGGGAAATGCCAGTGCTCAAAAAAGAGAAAGAAGTCTGATCATTTCTAGGATCCCTACAGTACGTAAGCAGATTCATGGCTAGACTCACCACCATCTGCGAACCGATATTCAAACTGTTATGAATAAACCAACCAGTGGTTTGGAACTACCAATGTTAGGTAGCGTTTAACAAAATCAAATAATACTTGTTAAGACCACCCACCAAAACATAGAAAACCCCTGATCTTATACCTAGTGATCGAGGAAACATTGGTCGAAGCTATGCTGGTGCAAGAACACGAAGATAGGAGTGAGCACGTAGTCTATTACCTGAGCAAAAAACTGCTCGAATATGAGTCCTGCTACACTCTGGTAGAGAAAATCTGTACGATGATTTTTGGTTAACAAAGAAGCTACACCGCTACTTCCAATCTTATCAAATAAGCTATTGTGAAGATTGACTCGATGAAGTACTTATACCAATCATCAACACTTGATGGAAAACTATCAAGATGGTTATTGCTATTATCTAAATTTGACATTAAAAATGTGACCAAGAAAGTCATTAAGGGATGAGCATTCACCGAATTTTTGGCCAATCAACCCTTGGACTCTGATTACATTGAAAACCTAAAATTCCCAAATGAGCAACTAGATTTGATAGAGAATGCCCATATAGGGTGGAAAATGTTTTTCGCTGGTGCAATGAACAGAAAAGGAGCTAGCCTAGGTGTTATCTTGATAACCTCGCAAAATGAAGTCATACCTCTTTCCAAGCGATTGGAGTTCCCGGTAACAAACAACGGTACCGAATATGAGGCTTGTCTGTTTGGGTTAGAGGCACTTCGGAAGGAAAGAGCAAAGGAAGTGTCGGTAGTTGGGGAACTCAACTCTAGTTATAAGACAAGTCACTAGTGATTAGGAGATAAAAGAATAATCACTTCGCCCTTATGCGGAGGCAGTCTGGAAGGCTTCACAAAAATTTTCGCGGTGAGTGTTTAAACACGTACCAAGGGATAAAAACCAAATAGTAGATGTACTTGCTACACTAGCATCAATGTGGGAAGGACCCCAGACTCAATCAATTAAGCCAGTTGTACTACAAATAGCCAAAGAACCCTTCTACTATCATTTAGTGGAGTCAAAGGATGAGCAAGCCACTAGTAGTTGGTTCTTCGACATCGTAAATTTTTACAAATCAGGGAATACTTAGAAGGCGTAACCGACTAGTGCAATTCTAATTAGTAGACAGGGATTTGTCAAATGAACATCGAAAGGGCTATTATTGAGATGTTTGACTGAACAAGAGGCATTGTTGATCATAAGGAGAATGCATGTGGGAGACTGTGGGCCACACATGAATGGAATGGTACTTGCCAAGAAAATACAGTGCCAAGGGTATTACTAGATAAAAATGGTCTTAGACTGCATAGCTGAAGTGTGAAAATGCCACGAGTGCCAGATTTACAGGGACATCGGTCATCTACATCCATCCGAGCTCCATAGCTTATCCACTCATTGGCCATTCTCAATGTGGGGCATCAACATCATCACCGAGATTCGACCGAGCTCAATTAATGGACATCGCTTCATCGTAGTTGCAGTCGACTACTTTTCAAAATGGGTAGAGGTTGAATCTTACACCAATATCACCTCTAAGAAGATGGCCAAGTTCATAGAAAAGCATATCTTCACCCTATATGGTATCACACATCACATCGTATCGGATAATGGGGTTCAATTCCAAGGAGCTACATCAGACCTAATGGATAAATACGGGATCGAATACCAT
The DNA here is from genome assembly GCA_949673415.1 of Euphorbia schlechtendalii. Taxonomy (NCBI): domain Eukaryota; kingdom Viridiplantae; phylum Streptophyta; class Magnoliopsida; order Malpighiales; family Euphorbiaceae; genus Euphorbia; species Euphorbia schlechtendalii. The sequence goes on along the minus strand of CATIWQ010204481.1, from coordinate 17,080 downwards.
TGTTCATCACCATACAGACCACAAGCCAATGGGGCAGTAGAGGCAGCCAACAAATCAATCAAGAAAATTTTAAGTAAAATGGTTATTACCTACAAGGATTGGGCTGACAAGTTGTCGTTTGCAGTATGGGGATACAAAACCAGTGTCAAAACTCCCACTGATCAAACCCCTTTCTAGTTGGTATATGGGATGGAAGCAGCTATGCCGTTGAAATGGAAGTAAAATCGCTCCGAGTAGCCTTAGAAGCATGATTTGAGGAGTCAGATTGGGCAAGGGCCAAAATTGAATAGCTGAACATGATAGACGAGCAACATCTAAAGGCATTGGATCATTTGTAAATGTACCAATAAATCATGGCTAGGGCGTACAATAACTGGGTTAAACTTAGAAGCCAACCATTGAAAATGGGAGATATATTTTTGAAGCAGATGAGACCGTCGAATGTGGATGTTCGAGGAAAATTCTGGCCAAACTAGGAAGGTCTTATGTTGTGAAGAAAATTTTAAGAAAAGGAGTTGTCAAGATCATGGACATGGATGGGAACGAATTCGTCAACTCGATTACTCAAGACAAGCTCAAGCGTTAACATGTCTAAAGGTAAAAGAAATGAATTAGAAAAGAGGTACAAAAAAAAAGAGAAATGTCTGACAATTGGCTTTTGGCTAGCTGGGCAACAATTAGGACCATTCTTTATGTAAAAATAATAAGATGTCCGCTGAGTCAAAAACCCATTAAGGGCGACTTAGGAAAAAATTAGGACACTGTGAGGAATGGAGGGACGCGAGTTAGAAAACCTATTCCAGGCTAGTTGGTGGTAGGATTCAAATCATTGGAAAACTTATACCCTTTTTAAAGTCATTTAATGAAATGTGTTATGTTTCCAAAGATTTATGTATATGGTATATGGATGTGTGAATATAGAATATCACAAGTAAACAAAATAAAATTCGATAAAATCTCATAATATCGAAATCATTTCAAAAACAAACCAAACACAAAGTTTAGAAAGCAAATATCGAAGTTTGTGTCAAACAGATATAAATCTCTAGGCGTCAATCACTCCATCGAGAACGCTTCTTAGAAGTGTGAGGAAGGGGGTCCAAACCATCTTCATCCCTCTCCCTCTAGCGAGATACCCTAAGATGCTGATCAACAGCCTAAAGACTCTTGATCTTGCTAAGCCACTTGTGATAAAACTCGTTAGTGTTAGTGGTCTTTGGGGCGGTATAATCCAGCGTAACAACTCTAGCAAGCGCCTAAAGCCTTTGTATAATGTCGGGTGTATCAGGCCCAGAGTCAGGGAAATGAGTTGAGCATAGGAGCTTGGGAACTTATTACTGACGTCCATACTGCCTACATAGGCGGGAAGGAGAATAGGAGGTGACACCAGAATCATGAATGTTTGCAGCCACAAATGGAATCTCCAACCAAGGGCTAAGCCAGCAGACCTCAGAAGCTCAATAAGGTCACAGAATCTCAATCCAAGCCCCTTCACTCAATGAGCGATGGTCCTTCCTAATGAAACCCCTAGATCATAATGCGAAGGAAGGTACCAAGTGAGGATGGGCAGTCAAGCAAAGCTTCCCCAAGGGGTGAAAAGGAAATTTATTTCAAGCAAGGTAAAGTGGTCACCCACTAAGTCCGGGTTCACTGAAGCAACATCCAGGTGAACCAAGGTCTTTGCTAGAGTCAATGCCGAAGGGAGATAGACTTGTAGATAGTGGATCAATGATAGATAACAAGCCGAATGGGGCAACTGCTTCAACCTCACAAATGAACTCTGCCAGAAGAAGTAGGGATACCATAGAGGGCCACGCCAGATGAGAGCTGGGCATAGTCTTGCACCAGCTAAGAACAACATCGACTCAAAAACCTCTGATGCTAGGAGAAGCTGATAGAAAGCGCATGCTGGACTCCAAGTTCCACAAGCCTCATAGCTTGTCCTCACCCCTGAACTAAAAGGAAGGGAATGCAAAAGACACCCTCACCGGGAATGATGGGAAGGGAAGCCCCAGGATAGTGTCATATTCCTCGACCATGGGACAAATCTCTAAGTTTGCAAAAGGGAAGGTATGGGTAGTAGGATCCCAGAACATCAGGATAACAAGAATAAAGGCCTTGTTCACTAGCCTGGAAGAAAAATATTGAAGACCTCGCAGCCCAAAGCCCTCAAGATTTCACCAATCGAGCCCCCGGATGGTGCGGAGAAAAGCTCTAAGACGCTTATTATAAGTCGACATCAGTGAAAAAGAGCTAAAGGAAATCCCTCAATACTGGTGTAGCCTACTTACATCAACCACAGACATTAGTTCAAGCATACACATAAGGCATTCACAAACACACAAGCATATTCATAAAACAAAAATACAAGAGGTGAAGACCCGGTGCACAATGGCAAAAGTCCTCTTTTCTTCCATAAAATATGAGTTTTTTTAAAGTCTACAAGAAAGTCTTTCTAAAGATCCAGTTCGAAAAGAAAGAAAAGAAAACTAAAGCAAAATAAGATCTCCTAAGCAAGCATCGCCTAAACGTCATCTCCACCCACCGAATCTCGGGCACCATAGTAGATATCTCAAAACCCTCAAGACATAGACTCCTGGAAGAGTGGGAAAAACTCAAGGTAGCAGCTCGCTCATCTGCTCGAGCTCGATTGGCTATGCCATTCTGCAGCACCAACTCCTGATGCTGGGCCTCCAAACTTTGATAGCGAGCATCCAAACTTTGATAGCGAGCACCCAACTTCTAGTGACTAGCATTTAAGCCATGGTAACAGGAATCCAAGTCCTAATGATGAATATCCAATACCTGGAAATGACCGTCGAGCTCCTAGTAGCCCTGCTCGTACTCATCGCCCCTCACCGCCATCGCCTACAATCATATAAACATACCATGAAAATCATATCCATATACATAAAAACATAACATTTCTTGCAAATTCAAGCATAAAATAGGTCAAGAAAAGGAACATATTCATGTAACTCCATCTTGAAGATACATCATAACCCTCAATGAAAGGGAATGTCTGGCCACTCAATCCATCTCCTCACGTGCAACCTGCAAAAAGAATAAAGAAACGTCAAACACCCAGAATCCGTTAAACTACGATTGAAGATAAGATGTTTAATCAAAGACTCACATGAGTGGCGTCAAAAGGATTATAGGCCAATGTGTGGTAGCTCTACGGGAGAGGCACTCATCGCTCAGTCCCTGTAAAACCCATAAAACAAAAAGATGAGTCAAGAGGAATCGCGAACCTTCCCTCAATAACACTGGAAGAAGTGGGAGAAGCCTCTCCTGAATGAATGCCTTGTAATCATTGCACCAGTCTGAGAGCCTCACACCATGCTCCTCTAAGAACAATTGCCTCTCCTTGGGGTCGATGATCAATAAGTGCACCCAAAATAACCCGGTGGGAGGTGCAGGAGGGATGCATCTCTCCAACACTGGCTTAGTCCGCCAGAACTAGATACGCTCACCCAGGTACCACGCGCGGGTTCTAGGTCCCTCTAAAATAAAGCGACATCAGTCCACCTCCCTCTTGATCTCTTTCTCCATATGATAGCTAGGGAGCCTCCTCCAGGGGTTGTGTTCCACCTAAAAAGAAACAATGAAGTTAAAATAGGGTGAGTTTCTAGTAAAGGATGAATGTAGTCCTATCTACCAAAATGAAGATCCTCACCTACTCGAGTGTCAGAATACAGAGATACTAATAATAACTTGTAGAGTCTAATATATCGCCCTCGGAAGCTGAATAAATCCAGGCCATACAAGGGGTATCATCAGGAGCATTGGTGAACTATGGGGCAAGAAGGAAACCATAAAAGAAGGCACATCCCTGCAAGATCAAAAAGTCAGTCAAGGTTAATAAAAAATAATCGATATTGCCAAATCGCAAAATGAACTAACACTACCTGGAGAACTATGGAGCAACATCGCAATGACCTCAAGTGAGCCAGCGTGACCAGATCAAGAGAAAAATATGTCTGGGCTAAGATCACCCGGGGCCAGTTAAGGCCACTAACACTGTCCAAATCTGCCAATGGCTCGATCAACCCGTAGTTGATCTTGCTGTTCGAGACCTGGAATAAGGTCATGCTCAGTTAGGTAATCAAGAAGGATTAGATGTTTAATGGAACCTCAGCCACCGAAATAGATCATCGACCAGTCCAATACTCGACTAGCATGCTATAACGCAATGCCTGGCCTCTTGGGTCTACATCGAAAAAATCTCTAACATGATGACAGGTAATTGGAGCCTTGAAGAACCGCTCCAAGAAGGCATCAAAGCAAATCACAATCCCAGTCCAAGGTAGATCGGTGATCACTACCATGTCAAACAGGGTGATGATAACCTCACCGATCGGAAGATGAACAGTGTGGGAGATGTCACACCATCTCTGCGCCAATGTGATAGATGTCACATATGGCAATAATGTGGGCCGCAAAGACTAGGCACGGTCGCCAAACCTAGTGGCCTGATAGCCTGGATAAGCTCTGGTCGAGAGGAAGCATGACGCCACCAAGTCTGTACTGTAGAGTACCCGCCCATGTGTCGAAGTGTAGGGGCTACAACTAAAATCAAATAAGACACGTTTCGAAATTTAAGATAAAATATACCAAAATAAATTTAAAATTAAAATAACAACGGCGGAGTGCCTGAGGGGTATCGTCGAAAAATTCCGACGAGCCCCTAGGGCCCTCGCAAGAACCTCTGAAGAGGCCCCCTAGAAATTCTAGCGAGCCCCTTTGGGGACCTCGCCAGAATTGGTTCGCTGGAAATTTTCCCAATGGACCTTAATTTGACTTTTTTTATAATTTTTGTACTTTTCTAAACTAAAATTTCATGACATGGTTCAAGTTTCAGTTCAATTCTACTCCCTAAACAACATAAACTGAATAAATCTAGAAAAAAGAAATAAAAGTGTTTTTTTAGTAAATACCTCGATTCGAGAGAGATGGAGCTGGGCCTAAAAATTGGGATCTAGTGTCTCTATAGGAGTGGTAGGAGTAAACCCCAGCATAGTGTCCCTCACACTCAAGCCATATGCGACATCAATATTGATTGAGAAAATGCTAGCCTAATCAGTAGGCTGAGTACTAAGACTGGAGGGGAACCGAAGCTTCTTGTCAGCGACTTTCAACAACATCTTTTCTAGAGAGAAGGAGGAGAGAAAGTATTTAGAGAGAGAGTAAAAGTGAGAAGTGAGAAAATAAGGAGATAAGTGTTATATTTTTAAAGAAAATAAGTGGACCCCACCTATTTATATTCTCCAATAAAAGCCTCGTAACACAACGGAGTAATGCATGGGACATCCCCAATATTTCCCTAACTCATTAAATTTATTTCTCGATGTTTTAATTTTTTGATTGAAGGGGCAAAAATTTTTCTTCGCATAAACTCAATCAATTAATTAAAACATTCATTATAAAATATATTAACATCATATTTTCTCTGATTTGTCATCGGAAATAACTCAATTTCCTACTAGGGAAACATAATCGAAGAAGGAAACAAGAATCTAATTCAGTTCGCTTTTCAGGTTACCTACTCTAATTAAGCAAAGCCAACTAGAGATCAACCCACAAGGGGCACGCAATGACCACACCGAACCCACCCACAAGGGGAATTAAACATCAAGGGACTTCGAAGAAAGAAATGGATGACCTAATTAAGGCACGGCACTTGAAACGAAGGCCCATGTCATCACCGATCGAGGATTAAGAAGTCACCAACCACACTAGTCAGGTATTTTCTTAATCCCTTCGCTCTTTTCGTGTGATCATACTGGCTATTTAACTAGCATCGATCACGAGGGGCAGCTGTGAGCATGAGATTTTGTATCAGCTCGCACATTTGATGATGATGGCTTTTTCTGGATTTTATCCTTTAATCACACAATTCTTGATTATCTAGAAGCCTTCAAATGGGATTGTTCCTCGTTTCTAAATATATAAAGGACTTTTTAACAAAATTAATGAATTTTTTTCTTTAGTTTAAAAAATTAATTAAAAATATAAAAAATATAAAAATACACGGCAAATACAAAAAAATATGAAGAAATCAAAGTATAGTGGAATCGGGGATCTGCCTCGCCAGACTTTGGTAAGGCTCGCCAGATGTCTAGTGAGGCCTACTAGAATTTCTGGTGAGCATCACCGGAATTTACTGCCTTTTTGGATTTTTGAGATTTTCCCTATAAATATTTGGGGAATTTTCAGTAATCGGGACAAGAAATTTTCAGAGAAAAATATAGCTTTTGGAATTGGAATTGATTTCGAGAATTAAGCAAGCATTTTTTGAGATTTACATCACACTTTCAACAACATAAACTAAAAGATGATGAGGACTACGTCCTAGGGTTGAGCGAATATTTTCAAAGTGGATTCGCTTTGTAAGGGTATGCCTCTGAGTTCTTAGAATTACTGATTCCGTGCTCATTGTCTGCTATTCCTTCTTCTGATTTCATCTACGAACCTAGGATTTTTATTATTCTATTTTATTCCGAATGTTGTGATTTTTCTTTCTTTGCTATAATTTCTTTATTAATGGAGATGTATGCAAGAATACCCCCCACGAAGGGAATAAAAATATATTCTCAGATAAGAACCCCCACTATTTTACCGTGAGAGCGATTTCATTAATTAAAATGAGCAATCAACGTGTTAATAAAATGAAATATTTTATTTCAAATGACAAATCCATTACCGTGATTTTTCAATAGGCCACACGGGCCTCCCTAAAGCCAAAATCGAGCAAACATGAAATGTATTGTAATATACCCTATGCTAACCTTTGTGGATGCAGGATTAGATGTATGCTTAGGATTTTAATTTTCCTTTCGGTATCGCAATGTTAATTATTTTTTGGGAAATGTAATTAATAGATTAGGTGGGCAGTTGCATCCCCTAAGGTTTTGTAATTTTTAATCTTTACTTTCCACATTTATTTATTGCTTTATGGATGAATTTATCGCTTTCAAATATACATGAATCATGCATAATAACTCGAAAAATGACATAAGTGTGAATATGCACAATCAAGAAATACGATTTTCTATGGATGTAAAATAATGTAATCTAATAAGAAATAAGAAACTTATCCTAAACTCGAATCTCTGTGTCTTAGTGGGCCCTCCCCCGGATGTTAAGCCTCACAGGACTCTAATTTCTAGAAAGAGCTAATCTAAGTGGTGACTCTACACTAAGAGACGGTGGATTCAGGTTTGACCGATCTAAAAATGTTTTTCGCTTTCTCTACCAAACTTTTTCAGGGTCCCCGACCTAGTACCTTTATTTTCAACTAAAACACCCCGGTGGATAGTGCCTCTCATTCTGCACGCTCTTGGCACATCGCTCCGTGTCATATGCTCACAACAGTATTGTTGTAATAATTTATGTTCTTCTTCTATTTCTTTTATTTAATGGTGATATCAATTAGAATACCCCCACGAAGGGAATAAAAAAATCAATTCCCGGATAACAGCCCTCACATTTTTGCCATGTGAGCATTTTCACTAATTAAAATGAGCAACCAAAGTGTTAATGAAAATGAACCTTTTTATTTATAAACAAGAACTTTTAATCATCGTTTATTTTAATTAGGCCACACGGGCCTCGCTAAAATTAAATTGATCATACGTGTAAATATTGTGATATATCTTGTGCTAACCTTTATGCATACAGGTAGATAAAGATTAGATGCATGCTTAGGGTTTTATTTTCCTTCGGGTATCGCATTTTAATTATTTTTGGGAAATGTAATTAATAGATTAGGTGGGTGGTTGCATCCCTTGAGATTTTGTAATTTTTAATCTTTACTTTTCCGTATTTACTTAGCGCATTTATTTACTGCTTTATGTATGAATTTATTACTTTCTAACTATACGTGAGTCATGTATTATAACTCGAAAATGACATAAGTTGGGATATGCATAATTAAGAAATATGGTTTTATGTAGATGTAATATAATGTGATCCAATAAGAAATAAGAAACTTAACCCGAACCTGAATCTCTATGTCTTAGTGGGCCATCCCCCGGACCTTAAGCCTCACAGGACTCTAAATCCTCAAAGAGCTAATCTAGGTGGTGACTCTACACTAAGAGAAGGCGGATTCAGGTTTGACCGATCTAAAAATGTTTCCCACTTCCTCAATCAAACTTTCTGGGTCCATAACCCAGAACATTTTATTTCCACATAAACACCCTAGTGGAGCGTGTCTCTCATTCCACGCGCTCTTGGCCCATCGCTTTGTGTTGTTCACTCACAATCGAGCTAGTCTCTTCCATAATCAGCATTTGTGAATCCCTTAGGATTGAAAAATGAGCTTCTGGGATACCATAAACCTACTTCAATTGAGCCTTGTAAGTACCTAAGAATTCTCTTAACAATAGCTAAGTGAGATTCTCTAGGATCAGCTTGATAACGAGCATAGTAGCACACAGCATACTGTATGTCTAACCTACTGGCTATGAGATAAAGAAGAGAGCTAATGATTCTTTTCTGTAGAACTTGCTAATCACAGGTTTTCCCACTTCATCTTTACTCGGGATAATATCCGTAGCCATAAAAGTGGACATTACCTTTGAATGTTCCATATCAAAATTTTTCAAGACTTCTCTTGCATACTTAGCCTGAATGATGAAAATTCCATCTTTAGTATGCTTGATTTGAAGACCAAGAAAGAAATTAAGCTCTCCCATCATATACATTTTGAACTCGCTCTTCATCTGCTTGCTGAACTCCTTGCACAACTTTTCATCAGTTGCTCCAAATATGATATCATCAGCATATATTTGGACTAGCAACACATCTTCCTTTCTTCTCCTGATAAACATAGTTGTATTTGTTTTTCCTCTTTAATAACCTTTGCTGATCAAGAAATTGGTCAGCCTCTCATACCAAGCTCTAGGAGCTTACTTCAATCCATAGAGAGTTTTCTTCAATTTAAAGATATGCTCAGGATTCTTCAGATTTTCAAAGCCTGGAGGCTGGCGAACATAGATTTTTTTTAATGAATCCATTCAGGAATTCACTCTTGACATCCATTTGAAATAATTTGAAGTTCATATGAGATGTGAAAGAACACAGGATTCAGATATCTTCTAGCCGAGCTACAGGAGCAGAAGTCTAGTCATAATCAATTCTTTCTTGCTGATTGTAGCCTTACGCAACAAGGCTAGCTTTATTTCTGACAATAGAGCAATCTTTATCAAGCATGTTCTTGAAAACCCATTTTGTTCCAATAATTGACTTCCCTTTCAGCTTCAGAACTAGATCCCAAACATCATTGCTCTTGAACTAATCCAACTCCTCTTGCATTATGATCATCCAATAATTATCTCCTTCTACAACTTCAAACTTCATGGGTTAGATCAATGAAATGATGGTTGGATGACTCATCATCCTACTGAGTTGACCTCGCATCATTACTGGATTATGAACATCATCGACTATGTTGTCTATCAGATGGTTGCGATGAACTCTAATCTCTCTCAGAAAACTCGGATCAAGTGTTGGAGGATCGATAATGTGGTGGTGAGTTGGAGGTTGATCTTTTCCATCATTGAAGTTGATAGAAAGATCCTCATCATCTTTGGCTTCCTCAGCTTCAGGTTCTTGTGCTGGGTTGGGTAGCATAGAGAGTGGCATACTAAGTGGATCTGCTTGCTAGGGTACTCCTTCATCTTCATCAGATGGACATCTATCTGCATTGTTAGTTTCATCAAAATCTACATGAATAGACTCCTCTAAAATGCTGGTTCTTTTGACATATATTCTACATGCCCTGTTGTTAGTTGAGTATCCCAGAAAGATACCTTCATCAGAATTAGGATCAAACTTACCTAATTAATCCTTGGTGTTAAGAATAAAGCACCTATAGCCAAATGATTTGAGATGACCAATCTTAGGCATGCACCCTCGCTAAAGTTCATAGGGTGTCTTGTCAAGTATTGGGTGAATTAAAACCTGATTCAAGATATAACAGGCTATGTTAAGAGCTTCTCCCCAAAAGTACTTTGGTAGATTACTATCACTCAGCATGGATTGAGAAATTTTAACTACGGTTCTATTCTTTCTTTCTACAACCCTATTTTATTGAGGCGAATATGGAGAAGAGAAGTTATGTCAATACCATGTAATGAATAGAATTGTTTCAAATGGAAATTCTCGAATTCATGTCCATAATCACTTCAGATTCTACTAATTTTATATCCTATTTCATTCATTATCCGATTACTGAGTTTGATAAAAGATTCATAAGTCTCATCTTTGCTACTCAGCAAGACAACCCAAGTGAATCTCGTGAAATCATCCACAACTACCAATGAAAATCACTTACTGCCCATGCTCTTTGAATAGACTAGGTTGAAAAGATCAAGGTGTAGAAGCTCCAATAGTCGCTTAGTTACTATGTGATTAATTGACTTAAAAGATTTCTTAACTTGCTTAACTAGTTAGCAAGCTGACAAAGTTTATCCTTTTCAAAGCTAATGCTGGGTAACCCCACAACTAATTACCTTTTGGCCAATTTGGACAGAATGATCATATTTACATGACCCAACCTTTTATGCCAAAGCCATGAATTATCCTTAGATACAAGATAGACATTGGTGGAGCCAGGGGATAAATCAATCATATATACATTATTGATTCCAAGAGCAAAGAGAATAGTAGAATCAGTCTTACAATCAATTACTAATCATCCTACTGAGTCAAATGTAACCTTTCTACCTTTATCACAAAGCTGGGCTGCACTAAGTAAGTTAAACTTCAGACCTTTGACTAAAGAAACCTCTTCGATTAGAGGAGAGACACAGATAATGCCACAGCCCACAACCTGGCCATTCTGGTTATCTCCAAAACTGACACTTCCATTATTTTTGCACTCCAATAAGTTGAACTAGCTTTCATCTCCCATCATATGCCTTGGCCATTCGCTATCCACATACCATATTCTAGAGTCATCAACGGATCTAAGGCTCACCTACAAAATAGTTAGGTTTTCTTAGGTACCCATGCTTTTGAGTTGGGTCCTTCTTTGTTAGTAGTGCTTAAGTTTAACCAGTTGTACTTATCCTAGTAACCATTTTTCTTCCTACGCAAAATTGTGGCATGTCCAGCTTTTCTGTAAAAACCACGCATCATTTTTGCTTTGGGCTGGCTCGCTTTCTTCTTTTTAGAGGAATTTTTCTTCTTAGAATTGCAAGTTTGGTTAGTTAGAGGTTGACTATTGGCTAGAGGAGGATCCTACTTCTTCTTCAAAGCTATTACTTTAGTAGTAACTCATCTAATTGCTTAGTGAGCTTACTGTTAGTATAGTCTTAAGACTCAGCTTTTTCTTGAAGAAAGCGAATATCAAGAGATAAGGAAGCAATAGTGTCTTCCAAATCTTCACTTCTCCTCACTAGCTCCTTGATGTTCTTCATAAACTTATTAGTCAATTTCATAACATCAAAGAGAGCCTAAGCGAATTCTTCCATAGATAAGGGAATTTCTGAATGTACCTCAGCTTCAGGAGCCTTTCCCTTATTACGCTCAACTTCAGAGTCAACAAAGGATTGATCTCTACAGGAGGTAGATGCTAAGCCTTCACCCCTTCGATCTTTAATGGCCATCAGATAGAGGTTTGTTGAATCAGTTACTTCCTCATCAAGTGACTAGGATTCTTCTGAATCGTTCCAGGTGGTAGCAAGTGCCTCTTTCTTCTTGGAGAACCGCTTCTTGAATATGTCCTTCTTCACGTTAGGATAGCTGGACTGGATATGGCCTTTCTCTCTACAACCAAAGCATTTGATATCTTTACTGTGCTCCTTCTTGGATCCTTCATCAGATCCACGCCGGTGATGAGTTGACTTGGTTTTAGCGAGAAACTTCTTTTTGTTGAACTTCCCATCCTTCTTGATGAAGCATTTGAAATTCCTAGTTAGAAGGGCCATTTTCTCATCAAATTCGTAGCTTGTAGACTCATTAGATGAATCAGAATTCAAGATAATAGCTTTTCACTCTCTCTCCTTGCCTCGAATCCTCTTGGAATCATCAAAATACTTCCTCAAAGATATGTCATGAGCCAACAAGGTGCTTATCAGCTCATCATAACTGTAGGTCTTCAGGTCATGACCTTACTCTATAGTTCTCTTCTTGGAGTTCCACTCTAGAGTAAGAGTGCGTGGAATCTTCTTTACGAGCTCCTCTTCAATGAACTCCTCCCCTAATCTCTTCAGTTCATTAACGATGTTAATAAACCTAGTATTCATGCTTTGAATACCCTCGCTGGTACCCATGGAGAACATCTCATACTCCCACAGCATGAGAGTGATCTTCGACTCCTTGACCTTGTTGGTCCCCTCATAGGTAACCTCCAGTTTCTTACAAATTTCCTATGCTGTCTCGCATCCTGAGACCTTGTTGAACTTATTAAGATCTTACGCATAGAGTAAGTAACTATTCGCTGTGGTATTCTCTTTGAGAAGCCTTAGATAAGCATCATTGTAGTCCTCTTGATCTACTGGAACATGCACTCCGTTCCTCATGATTGTGGGAACTCTAGGGCCAAGCTTGATAGGAAGCCAAGCCTGCATGCTTTGAGACTGGATGAAATTTTTCATGAGATTTTTCAAGAAAGTATAGTGATTACCATTAAACAAGGGTGGTCTCATAATAGACATTCCCTCTTTAAGGAGAACTATCTAATCGGAACCAGAACCGTAGTTGTTGTAAGCCATTTATAGATCTTGACTCAAAGATGATTAGTATAAAAGTTGAATAACTAATTTGATACCACTTATTAGTCCTTAGATAGCTTGTAAACAACTACATAGGGGGGTGAATGTGAATCTTGGTTACTTTTTAAGATTTATAAAATTTTGTTTCACTAAGTTACGTTTTTATATGCATGGTGAGTATGCGTGCTGAGTTGCAATATAAAAATTGTATAAATTGCTCAGCTTTGCTGGCACAATTTATATACAATTTCTTGCTAAGTACTCGTCTTAGCTTGGGATTTGTTCATCAAGCAAAACATTAAACAAACATAAAGTGATGTATGAGCAAGACATAGTAAAAGCTAAAAGCGCAAGTTCCGAACTTCAACACCTGAATTTTATTTTAGTTTGACCCCGAGCTTTAATCCACTAGTGTTCATTAGGCAGAGTAGTCTTTACAGTGGGTAGACACACTTTTACAAAAAGTACCTTCCTTCCTAACTACCGCTCAACTCAGTTTGGGTACCCTTCCCAAACTGACACTCAGATTTGAATGAAAAGATTACGAACTAAATTCAACTTATAGAAATGCTGAATCCTTACAATGTTAAATCTAAGTAATTCTCTCTATTACAAAAAGATATGGAATTAATGTTTGCTGATTGCTTGAGTTTGGAATTTCTTAATGTTGGGAGTAATTTCACACAGCTCTATAAGAAATTTGAGGTGGTTCACCAAGTTTGAATGTCTACTTCAGTCTTCTATTTATTCTTGAAGCTTTGTGAAGTAGCTGTTGCAAACATTTTAAGATCGCTGATCTTCAATTTCTCTTCTCTTTATATCTTTCAAATCTTCCTGTTGGAGATAGAATCCAAGATGTTTAGAGATAGAAATTTGAACTTTGAGGCGCGATAAAATTCCATTTAAAAAATCTCATTTTATTTTTAAGCAATTCTGTTAAGAGAGGCGTGCGAGAATGCAACGTGGAATCTTCAGATTGATTAAATTGGTGACATTTCCAGAGACACGCGGAGATACTAGAAAACGACGCATGTTAGAAATTCCTTTTGTCTTGGGCTTTAGTGAGGGAATCTCGACATTCTGTACTGACACCTTTTATCTTGTGAAGACCACTGGAAATCTTCCTTAATTTAAGTGCTATTTATCTTGAACAACAATTAAAGAATATTCCATCTCTCATAGAATTCATTAGTAGCACATGTGTTCTTTAATTACTCAATGTCAAAGAAAAAAGCTTTTAATTAATAAATGCTAACTCAGCACAGCTGAGTGAAGATATTTCTAAACTATGTAGTACCCAGCAGAGAATCGATCTTATTCTATCTCTATTCATTCCATTTGAAGAAAGGAAGGATCCCTTTAGACTCATCTTTTCCTACTCTAAGCCTTAACTTAATTAATTACTTAGCAAAACTGAGTTATTTTCCCTTAAACAAACTCTAGTCAGCTTCATTAATTAAGAGTATACTTAGTACTCAATTAATTTCACTATCCCAGATAGTTTGCTATTTCCAAAACATTAAAGTACTATGAAGTACTATTAATTGAATAAGTAGTTTAAAGATATCAAGAATACCTGGAAAGTGATGTAAGACTCCCTTGTATTGAGTGACTTCCCTTAGTCAACTTGAACTCCCCCATACTGAGTGAGTCTTCTTCAAGTAGCTCAGCTCCCCCATACTTAGAGGATTTTTCTTCACTTTGGGACTTCATCTTAATTTAGCTTTAATTCAAAGTTGGTCTTTAGGATGAGTTCCTGCATAAGATTTTCAATACAAAGCAGAAACATGCATACATTATAAAAATAAAGTTAAGAAGATCTTAACTTGAGGCGGGAACTTGTAACTTTTTATTAAATAAAAAATGACTTAGTCAGTACATTATTTATGTCCTAAACTAAGATTACATACTGAAGTCCTATTACAAGTTCTTGAAAAATACATGGAATATGGCCTATACTACTTTTTATGTACAGTTTATGGACAGAAGAGGAAGAGCCTACTATCTTGTCTTGGTTGGATTTGGGATGTTGCTGTCGAGGAGGCTTGTGATGAAACGGTTGCCTTGGAAGAGTTCCCTTATTGAGATTCACCATTTAGAGAGCATCTTCAACTACCTTCTCCCTATCTAAAGGCATCGAGGGTAGCCCTGAAGTTCTCTCTTGCTGGCCGATGATTTATGGGGATATCTCTTGCTCGAGTTGCTTTTTACCTTCAATGGTAAGAAAGTCTTAATTATTAAGTTCACTAAGAAGAAGATGCTGACATCTGGAGAGGTTCATAATCTGCTCAAATCCTTACCACACGAACTGATGAAAGCATTGAAGAAGGCTTCTAAAGTCTGTTGCAGTCAGTGCGATCTTCAGTTGTGCCTCAATATCAAAGACCTTGGAACCTATAAAGGATACACACTTTACTATGTAATCAATATCCTTTGTATCCAACTCTCCCATCTTCATTAGAGTACTAATTTTCTTCGGTAGATCTTCCACTTGGAGCCTAATGACATTCAACTTTGTGTGAATAGTCATGCCGATCTTAGGGCAAAGAGATTCTGTAGCAGGTAAACTTGGGGTAGGCATGTATGGAAAAATCTTCCCCATAGTAGAAATAAGAAACTTCTGCAAGGAGGAGACTTTATCGGTTACTTGCTCATTAACCTCTCGCTAGATGGTGTCCATTTTGTTATGGAGAGAGTCAAGGTTGATGACATGGGCCTTATCCATCTTAGTTGATATTTCCTTCAACAGCTTCATCATTTCGTCTTGTTTGCTATCATGAAGTAGCAAGAACTTTGACTGGGTCTCAACCAACTTCACGATGCTATGGTCAACATCCTTTGTAGTTTCCACCTCTTTGAAGACATTCTCGATCTTGTGATCGGTCAGTCTTTTTATTTTAGCCTGCTCCTCACCTAGTTTATGGATCTATATCACTTGAGTATCCATTTTGGTACCCAAGACACTCAACTGCTCAGTAGCAGCGTCCACACTACCCTTTATCTTTCTTGCAACAACATTAGCCAATGCAGTAGACATGGGGATAGACGTGATTGCTGCCCCAAGCTGGGTTGCAGAATCTGTCAACCCTGTGAGAATTAGGGTCATCTTTCTACCAAACTGTTGGCACTCTCTTTTGCCAAATGACTTTGAATAGCCAACAAGCTACCCTAGATCTTCTCAAACTCTTCAAAGTATAGAGATTCACTAGGCACACTTGTGTGCTGTTCGAACTCAAGCAATTTTACTTTAGGTTTTCATGATAAATCCGTTAATTCATGAGTGAGTAGCACTTTGCTTACTACTCCATCTAACTTAGCAGTCATCTTAAGCGTAGGGAATTTCATCCTAGCTAACTCTCTTGTTTTAGCTAAGAAAGATGCATCAGCTAAATCCTCATAGATTGGCTCTCTACTAGGTTCAGTTGCTTCACGGGCTATAAAATTTACCTCAGCATTCTAACAACTTACTTTTCCTTGGTGAGCTTATTTCTCAGCATTGGGAACTTCCTTAACCAGAGGGGTTAAGGGGGATAGAAGATGAGTTTGAAGAAGAGGGTAGTTTAGAGGATTTTACAATTGAAGAAGTTTGGGGGGATGTTTTGGTTGAGTGGAATAGAATATATAATGGATGTACAAGGAAGGGTTTGAGGTTGAGGTTGTACATGAGAAGAATGAATAAAAGGGTTATTTACCAGGGAATGACTCAAAGAAAAGGAGTCATGGCTTTCTATGGGTGAAGAAATATGAATGGGTGAGTTTTGGGTATTAATAGGTGAAGAAGGAATTTGGATAAGAGAATTTACAGTGTTTGAATGAGAAAGAGAATTTACAATTGGTTTTTCATAATCTACAGGAGTAGAAACTAAGAGATTTGAAGGATTTATAGGAGAAGGTGGGATTTGAGGATCTACAGGAGAAGAGGGGGTAGGAATTTTAGGAGCCTCCGAGTTAACTATTTAACCCAAGGATGGGTCAGCTTGAGGTTGCTCATGCTGAGTTGAGGATTCCTCAACATGAGTGAAAGAGGGTGTGGGGATGTTGGTGTGAGCGGGCGACACGGAGCGGTGGGCCGAGAGCGCGCGAAAATCATAGGCGCGGTCCACCGGGGTGTTTGAAAACAGATGAAGGAAAAGCACCGGGTCTGGGACCCGGAAAAAGGTTTGAAAGAGAAAAAAGTGAAAACGTTTAAGATCGGTTAAAACCCGAATCCACCGTCTCTTAGTGTGGAGTCGCCACCTGGATTAGCTCTTTCCAAGAATTAGAGTCCTGTGAGGCTTAACGTCCGGGGGACGGCCCACCAAGACACAGAGATTCGGGTCCGGGATAAGTTGCTTATTTCTTAAGTGATCACAATA
>CATIWQ010204475.1:0-27371 GCA_949673415.1 Euphorbia schlechtendalii | reverse complement strand
GCGAGAATAAAGATACAAGGCTTCTAAAAAACGGGGGATGCAACAGCCCGCTAACCTATTAATTACATTTCCCAAAAAAAGAAATTGCGATACCCGAAGGAAAATTAAAATCCTAAACATACATCTAATCCTAATCTACCTGCATCCACAAAGGTTAGCACATGGGATATCACATATATGTTTGATTTTGAATTTAGCGAGGCCCATGTGGCCTAAAAAAATCAATTGTGTTAATATGTTTGTTATTTAAATAAAACAGTTCATTTTATTAGCACATTGGTTGCTCATTTTAATTAATGAAATTGCTCGCATGGTAAATTGGTGAGGGCTGTTATCCGGGAATATGATTTATTCCCTTCGTGGGGGTGTTCTAACATACATCTCCTTTTAATAAAGAAAAATAGATGAAGAAGAATTACAACATTTGAATAAAATAAAAATCCTAGGTTCACAAATGAAATCAAAAGAAGAAGAACAACGAAAGCATGGAAATTGCAGTTCTAGGAACACAAAGGCTTACCCTTACGGAATGAATCCTCTTCGAAGATATCCGATTGGCCGTTGAAAATCCTCCTTGTCCTTTAGTTTAGGTAAAAATTGTTGTGAAAGTCCAAAAATGTTAGTCTAGTTCTTGGAAATTGAAGCAGTTATAAAAGCTATATTTTATCTATAAATTTTTCAGGTCCTGATTATCTAAAAAGACCTGACTATTTATAGGGTATAGGAGAAATCCTGAAAATCCAAAAAAGGTAAGTTTTTCCAGCGAGGGGTCTCGCCAGAAAAAGTTCGGCAAGGCTCCTCGCCGCGTCTTTGGCAAGCTGTGAGCTCGCTAAAGACTATGGCGAGGCCTCGCCAGCTCGCCAAATCCTTGGCAAGGCATGGCCTTGCCAATGAGTTTGGCGAGGAATGCCCTTGCCAACAAGTTTGGCGAGGGCTGCCATGCCAAGGAATTTGGTGAGGCTGCCTCGCCAAAGCCCATTTTTTGGCGAGGCCTGGGATTCTGTCTCCCTCGAGTTTCTATTTTTGAATTTTTTTTATATATTTTCATATTTTTTAATTAATTTCTAAATAAAATTAAATGATTTTATTGAAAACATCCTTTTGAATTCAGAGACGTGGAGGATTCCTATTCGGATACATCTGGATACTCGAAAATTGTGTGATCCAAGGATAAAATCCCAAAAAGCCATCATCATTGAACGCGCGAGCTGGTACAAAATCACATGCTCACAGCTGCCCCTCGTGTGATCGTTGCTGGTCGAACAGCTAGTGTGATCAAACGAAATGAGCGTAGGGATAGAGTATACTTGACTGGTGTCGTTGGTGACTTTTTATTCCCAATTGGTGATAAAATAGGCCTTCCTTTCTGGCACTGTGTCTTCGTATTATTGTCCGTTTCTTTCTTCGGAATCCCTTAGGTACTTGGTGCCCCGTATGGGCGGGTCTACCATTGAAAAATAATAAAACAGATAGGTGGGGCCCACGCATTTTCTTTATAAATAGGGTTCTCCCTTCTTTATTCTTTCACTTTTCATAATCTTCATCTCTCTCTAAGCACTCTCTCTCTCCCTCCTCTCTAGTAAACATGTTGTCGAAGGTCGCTGGCAGGGCACTCCGCTTCACCTCCAACCTCACTCCCAGCCTACTGATGATCCTGGCATATTTTTTATTGATATTGAAGCCACATACGGTTGGCAGCGAGCGATACTATGCTGGGGTTTACAATTACTTCCCCCATAGAGATGTTGGATCATGATTTTCCAGCTCAGTCTCACCTCTCCCAGATCGAGGTATTTGCTAAAAACATTATTATTTACCATTTTTAATGCGATTTTATCCTGTTTAGGAACTAGATTGGAACTGATCCTTGAATCATGTCACAGAATTTTAGCATAGAAAAATTAAAAAAAGACAAATTTAGGTCCACCGAAAATTTTTCCAGCAGAGACCAAGAAAATTCGATGAGGGCCTGACCCTCGCCAAACTTTCTGGTAAGGGTCCTAGGACCCTTGCCAGACTCTCTAGTGAGGGCCTTAAGAGGCCCTCACCAAACTCTCTAGTGAGGGTCCCTTAGGACCCTTGCTAGAGTCTCTAGCGAGGGTCCTTCGGGTCCCTCGCCAAAGATTCCTGGCGCTGCCTCAAGGGCTCGCAGGATTTTTCCAGCGGCGCCTCTCGGGGTCCCGGTCGCTCCTCTACGTAATTATTGTATAATTTTACTTTTTTAGACGAAAAAGTGATTGGAAAATAATTAAAGCTCGGAGTCCAAACTTTTTTTGGATTTGAAAATCTTTGAAGAAAATATTTGTCCAAAAGATAATAAGACTCGGGTTCTAAATTTGTTTTAGACCCGAGAATATCTGAGGACTTTTTGAGAAATGTAAGAAGAAGAACTATTTGAAATTAATCAAGATTTGGAATCTAAATGTGTTTTGGATCTAAATTATTCAAAAGAAATTGGAAGAAAATATTTTTGGTATTTTTCTCGTAGTTTTTGCGTTTAATTAAAAAAATGTATTATTTGATTTGTTTTGCGATCTCCCACACGTCATCCTACTAGTGGGTATTCTACCATCCAAGCATGGTATCATCACGCTTCTTCTCACCCCGAGCTCGTTCAGGCCATTGAGGCCACCGGTTTTGGTTCTTTGGCCCGATCCTTAGGGCCTACATTATTGCCGTATGCGACATCGGTTGCGCTTTCTCAAAGGGGGTATAACATTTCACACGCATTCCATCTTCCGATCGGGGAGGTTACCATCACTCCCTCTAATATCGTGGTGATCATCAGTCTATCTTGGACTGGTACTGTGATTCAGTTTGATGCCTTCTTGGAGCGGTTCTTCAAGGCTCCCACCGCTTGTCATCACTTTAAAGACTTGCTCGGTGTTGACCCCAGAGGCTGGGCATTGAGTTATAGCGTGTTATTTGATCACCGAACAGGTCGACAGTCTATTTCCGAGGTCGAGGTTCCTCTGTACGTCCGGTCATTTTCGGCCACCCTATTGAGTATGACATTTTTCCCAGTCTCAAACAACGAGATCGAATATGGGTTGATTGAGCTTCTAGCAGTCTTGGACAGAGTTAGGGGCCTTAAGTGGCCACGGGCGATCTTGGCGCAGACTTATTTTACCTTTGACTTAGTTGTTTAGGGTCGTTTGCGGGCGCTACATTGCTACCCGATGCTTCTTCAGGTATTGTTTGCTTACTTTGTGATTTGTGTATGTCGATTTTTGATTGATTAACCTTAATTAACCCCTTTATTTTATAGGCATGGGCCTTCTTTTATCGGTTCCTCCCTACCCCACAGTTTAACGATACTTCGGAGGGTGCTCCGTGTATGGCCCGAATCTGCTCGTCTTTTCGAGGGGGATGCTTTGGGTTCTGCTAATTACTATCAGCATCTTTGTGGATTGACTCTTGAGTAGGTGATGGATCTCGTTTCGATGGATATTATCACCTTTTATCTTTAAACTTATTCTGACTGTGTTGTTCTTTCTTTTCAGATGCAGCGCAACCCGCGGCGAGGCCTCCAGAGTTATCATTTGGCAAGGAGATCCAGCAAGATGTAGACTGCCATTGCTTCATCCTTGAGGGGCCTAGGACCCGTGAGTGGTACCTAGGTGAGCGCATCCAGTTCTAGCGGATTAAGCCAGTGTCTGATAGGCGCATTCCACCTGCGCTTCCCATCAAACTATTTTGGGCACACTTGGTAATCACTGATCCCGAGGATCGGCAGCTATTCTTTGAGAAGCATGGCCTGAGGCTTACAGAACAGCGTGGTGACTACGAGGCCTTCATTCGAGAGAGGCTGCTCCCACTTCGCCCACCGACTTAGCCCCGAGGAAGCGTGATCCTCTGTTTGAGTCAGGGATTACAGAGTTAATGGTGATTCTGGTGCGGGTGTTAGTGGCACTGGTGTGGGGTGTGGGGTATGAAATGTGTTAACTGTTTTATCCATGTTGATCATGTTTCTGAATGTTTATCTATCTCTGTAGGAATTTATCCGGAAGAAGGTTCAAGTGCCTGATTTGAATACTACGGTCGGGGGGGGTGAGCACATCTTCCTCGGGAGTTGTTGCAGGGAGATTCGCGATTCCCCTTGACTCCACTTTCTACTTGATGGGTTCTATGGGGACATCGCGGTGGGTGCCTCTTCCCCCGAACTACCACACGTTAGCCTACGATCCTTCCAACATTACTCATGTGAGTTTTAGATTGCAAGCGATCTTTGGGGATGTCTTAATGTTTGTTTACTCACTCCTTTCCTTTGTAAGTCGTACGTGAGGAGATAGATAGGGTGTTCCGTCATTCCTTTGCATTGAGGGACCTGATGCTTTCACAGGACAGGATTATACGGGTACATTATTTTTCTCGACCTGTCATCTGCGATGCATGAAATGTCATGTTTCTATGTACATGGATGTGATTTTTGTAACATGTTTTATGACTGTAGGATATGGCAACGAGGAGTGAGGAGTTGGGGCAACTCTATCGGGAGCTCGATGGTCATTTTCAGTCACTGGATATTAGCCATCAAGGTCTAGATGCTCGTTATCATGGCCTTGAGGTTAGTCCCCAGGAGCTTGGAGTCCATTATCAGGGTTTGGAGGCTCGATACCAAAGTTTGGAGGCTAGTCATCAGAGTTTGGAGGCTCAGTATCAGGAGTTATTGGGACAGAAGGCCACAGTAGAGCAGGCTCGACACTTTGGGCCTTCACCAGCCTCTTACATTTGATCTTAATTCCCTGCTTGATGACCCAAATGTTAGTCCACTCCTCTCTCTAGAATGGGATGCTGGTTTTCTTCACACTCCCCAGCCTCCTCCTATGTCCGGTTCAGAAGATGGTGGTCGCGAGAGACTAGGTCCTGAGGATTTCGAACCAAACTTTTTAGATAGCTCTGCTTTGTAGAAAAGAAAGCTTCTGATTTATGAAAGAAAAGGGGATTTTGGCTGTGGCGTACCGGGTCCTCACATGTGGTGTTTTAATTTATGAATATGCTTGCTTATTTATGAATGTTTTTCGTATATGTATGGATGAGTGTTAATGCTAATGTATATGGTTAATGTGTGTAGGCAACACCTGTCTTGAGGGATTTCCTTTAGCTCTTTTCCTTTCTAATGTCGACCCATAACGAGCACCTTAGGGTCTTCCTTCGCACTGTTCGGGGACCTGATTAGCGAAGGATTGAGAGCTTTGGTCTGCGGGGTCTTCAATACCTTGCTTCCAGGCTTGTGAATATGGCCTTCATTCATGCTTCTTTGAAATTCTGGGATCCTGCCATCATGTTTTTCATTTTGCTGACTTCAAGCTTTGCCCCTTGGTCGAGGAGTTTCATGCTATCCTGGGGCTCCCTTTTCTGAAGGAGTCAACTCCAATATGACCCGCGAGACTTTCCTTCACCTTTCCTTCTTTCAAATTTGGGGGTGAAGATAAGCTCCAGTGAGTCTAGCCAGCTCGCTAGACTCTTTTGCGAGGCTGGCCAGCCTCGCCAGACTCTTGGGCTAGGCTGGGGTTGGATAGTTCACCAGCCTCTCTAGCCAGCTCGCCAACCAATTTGGCGAGGTCGCCAAATATTTTTGGTGACCCCGCTAAACTTTTTTGCCTTTTTTGGATTTTCCGAGATTTTTCTATAAATAGTCGGACATTTTTGGATTGAGGGGGCTAGAAAATTCTCTTCTTCAGATAAAAAACACAGACAAATACTTTCTTTTCTTCTAATATTCTCTTGGATCCAAAACACATTTGGATCCCAAATCTCTTCATCTTTTAATCAAATTTCTTCATCTATGTCTTCTTAAATCCTCAGATATTCTCGGGTTTAAAAAAATTTTAGAACCCGAGTCTTATTATCTTTTGAATAATTAAAAACTTAATTTCCAATTAAACTACAATTAACTGCAAAAACAAACGAGGAAAACTCCCAGGGATCGAACAGATACGCCGAAAGTAGATTCATACCACAAGGGTAATCCTCTGAATTCCTAGAATTGCGAATTCCGCGCTCATCGTCTACTTCATCTTTTTCTAATTTTATTTGTTGACCTAGGAATATTTTTATTTCTTTTTATCTAAACAATGTTGTCATTTTCTTCTTCATGTTTATTTCTCATGTTTATTTTTTTTAGAATACCCCCATAAAGGGAACTAAAATTATTCCCGGATAACAGACCTCACTTTATGCCATGCGATCATTTTCACAAATAAAATTGATCAACATACGTGTAAATAAAAATGAACTATTTTTATTTAAAATAACAACTTTAAACCATCGATGTTTTAATTAGGCCACACGGGGCCTCGCTAAAATTAAATCAAACATATGTGATATCCCCTATGCTAACCTTTATGGATGCAGGTTAGATGTATGTTTAGGATTTTATTTTTCCTTCGGATATTGCATATATTTTTACGGAAAATGTAATTAATAGGTTAGCGGGCGGTTGCATCCCCTGATTTTTGGAAGCCTTGTAATCTTTATTTTTCACATTTATTTTTAGCATTTACTTACTGCTTTGTGGATGATTTATTATTTTGCATTGTGGATGGTTTATTATTTTGCAATACGTGAATCATGCATATAAAGTCTAAAAATGACCTAAGTGAGAATATGCATGACTAAGAAAATACGGTTTTATGTAAATGTAATGTAATGTGATTACATAAGAAATAAGCAACTTATCCCAAACCCGAATCTCTGTGTCTTAGTGGGCCATCCCCTGGATGTTAAGCCTCACAGGACTCTAATTCCTAGAAAGAGCTAATCCAGGTGGCGACTCCACACTAAGAGATAGCGGATTCGGATTTGACCAAATCTAAAATGTTTTCACCTTCTCTTTCAACCTTTTTTCTGGGTCCCCGACTTGGTGTTTCTTTTTTAAACACCCCAGTGGACCGCGCCTCTCATCTCCGTGCGCTCTCGGCCCACCGCTCTGTGTCGCTCGTTCACAACTGTACTTCTTCTAGCGGAGTTTGTTTGTTGGGTTGGAGCGATTGCCCCTTTCCGCTTGCTATTGGTCATTGACCCACTCTCCACAAGCCTTTCTCCTACGACTTTAGCCTTGGCTGAGAGTCTGGTTTACTTAGACACTACTTTGGTGAATCTAGACTTAATAGGAGACCATTTTGCCTTGCTCGAGGTAATTCTCTTTCCTTACCGCTTTCTTCCATGATTTTCATTGTTTATTTAAACAAATGAATTACTATAGGTATGGCTGTTGGAGAAGCTTCGCTTGACTGTTGATCCACGCTTAGGGAAGGCTCAGTACCTCCCTTCTCATTATGATCCTAGAGGCTTCACTAGGAAGGACCATCGTTCGCTGAGTGATGGCGCTTGGTTCGAGATTCTGGGCTCCTGCCGAGCTTCTGAGATTCGTTGGCTCAGCCCTTGGTTGGAGATTTTATTCATGGTTACTAACATCCATGATTCTGGTGTTTTGTTAATGGGGTTGTTTGGCGTCACGTCCTATTCCCCTTCTCGTCTGTGCAGGCAGTACGGGCGTCAGCAACAGGCCCCTCGGACTCTATGCTCGACCCTTTTCCACGACTTCAGTCCCGACACACCTGATGCGATACGGAGGTTTTGGGCACATGCTCAAATTATTATACTGGATTACACTGCCCTAGAGACTACAGATACTGACAAATTCTACTGTGGATGGCTAGGTGAGATCAAGGTTCTCCCCGATGCTGATAAGCACTTTATGGTATCTCGTGAGTGGGAGAGGGATGAAGATGGTTTGGACCCCCTTTCTCATACTTCAAGGAAGCATGCCTGTTGGAATGACTGGCACCCTTAGATCTTGTTTATTTTCACCATTTATTTTCTAACTTTTGTTTTTTGCTTATTCTTGGATTGTTTTTTACATTTTGAAATTTTATCGAACTTTATTTTATTTACTAGCGACATTCTGTATGCATACATTCATATAAACATAAACATAAATCCTTGCAAACATAACACATTTCATTGAACGGGTTTAAAAAGGGTACAAGTTTTCCAATGATTTAAGTCCTGCCACTGGTTAGCCTAGAGCAGGTTTTCTAACTCACGGTCCCTCTGTTCCTCACCGTGTCCTAATTTTTACCTGAGCCACCCTTTATGGGTTTTCAACTCAGCAGACATTTATGATTTTTACCTGAGCAGGTTTTCTCTCTTTTTTGGTGTACCGCTTTTGTAAGTTTATTTCTTTTATTTTTACACGTGGTAGCGCTTGAGCTTGTCTTGATTGATTGGATTGACGAATTCGTTTCCATCGATGTTCATGATCTTGGTGACTCCTTTGCTCTAGATTTTCTTAATGACATAAGGATCTTCCCAGTTTGGGTGAAACTTTCCCCGTTGGTCCACGTTTGAGGGCCTCATTTGTTTCAGAACCAAGTCTCTTGCTTTTAACGGTTGGGTTCTAGCTCTAACCCGACTATTGTATGCCCTAGCCATGCATTGTTGTTATATCTGCAAATAATCTAGTGCCTTTAGCTACTGTTCGTCAATCATGTTCAACTATTCAAATCTGGCCTTTACCCATTCTGACTCGTCTAACCTCGCCTCCAGTGCTACTTGAAGCAATTTCACTTCCATTTCCACCGGTAAAACTGCTTCCATCCCATATACTAACTAGAAAGGGGTTTGATTCGTGGGAGTTTTGAAGCTCGTTCTGTATCCCCATAGTGCGAATGGCAACTTATCAGCCCAGTCCCTGTAGGTAATGACCATCTTACTCAAGATTTTCTTAATCGCCTTATTGGTTGCCTCTACTGCCCCATTAGCCTATGGCCTGTATGGTGATGACCGATGGTGCTCGATCCATATTTCCTCATTAGGTCTAATGTGGCTCCTTGGAATTGAACCCCATTATCCGATACGATGTGATGTGGGATGCCATGGCGAATATATGCTTTTCTATGAACTTGGCTATCTTCTTAGCGGTGATGTTGGTGTAAGATTCGACTTCCACCCATTTTGAAAAGTAGTCGACTACTACTATAATGAAGCGATGTCCATTAGTTGAGTTTGGCTGAATCTCGCAAATAATGTCGATACCCCACGCTGAGAATGGCTAAGGAGCAAATAAGCTATGGAGTTCGGATGGGGGTAGATTATTGATGTCATGGTAAATTTGGCACTCATGGAACTTTCGTACTTCCAATACACGGTCTGTAACCATTGTTGTCCAATAATACCCTTCGTGTTGTATTTTCTTAGCCAGTGCTATCCCATTCATGTGTGGACCACAATCCACTTCATGCATTTGTCTCATTATCAACAGTGCCTCCTGTTCTGTGAGACATCTCAACAGCATCCCTTCTGATGTTTGTTTGAACAAATACCCTTCTACTAGATGGAACTGAGTCGCTAGCTGCCATAATGAGGTTCTTTCAGAGTCTACTGCGCCTGCAAAAATTTGACGATGTTGAAGGACCAATTCCCGATGGCTTTTTGATCCTCTATTTCCACTAGGCGACAGTAGAAGGGTTCTTTGGTCATTTGCAATACAACGGGGTTTGATTGATTGAGTTCTAGGGCCCTCCCACATCGATGCTAGTGTAACGAGTGCATCTGCTTTTTGGTTTTCATCCCTAGGTACGTGTTTGAAGATTCATTTGGAAAATTTTTGTGAGATTTTCCATACGACTTCCACGTAAGGACGAAGTGATTCATCTCTTATTTCCCAATCACCAGTGACTTGTTTTATAACCAGAGTTGAGTCTCCAACCACCGATACTTCTCTTGCTCATACTTTTCGAAGTGCCTCTAACCCAAATAGGCATGCCTCATATTATGCCTCGTTGTTTGTTATTAGGAATTCCAATCGTTTGGAAAGAGGTAAAACTTCATTTTGTGGTGTTATTAATACAACACCTAGGCCGGCTCCGTTTCCGTTCATTGCACCGTCGAAGAACATTTTCCACTCTTCACCTGCGTCCTCTATCAATGCTAGTTGCTCATCTGGAAATTCTAGATTTTCAACCTAATCAAAGTCCAAGGGCTAATTTGCCAAAAATTCAGCCACTTCTCATCCCTTAATGACTATTTTGGTCACATATTCAATATCGAATTCAGATAGTATCAATAACCATCGTGAGAGTTTTCCAGCTAGTGTTGGTGACTAGCACGAGTACTTCATCAGGTCTATCTTTAAGATGACTTTTATATGATAAGATTGGAAGAAATATCGTAGCTTCTTTATCAACTAAACCATTGTTATGCATATTTTCTCTACCAAGGTGTAACGTGACTCATACTCGAGTAATTTTTTGCTCAAGTAGTAGACTGCATGTTCACTTCTATCTTCGTGTTCTTGCACAAGCATGGCCCCAACCGATGACTCCTCAATTGCTAGGTATAGGATCAGGGGCTTTCCAGGCTCTGGTGGGAGTAGGATGGGCGAGCTTAATAAGTATAGTTTGATTTTATCAAACGCTTCCTGACATTGGTCATTCCAAACTACTGGTTGGTCCTTTTGTAGTAGTTTGAAGATTGTCTCAAAGATGGTAGTGAGTTTGGCGATAAATCTACTTACATACTGTAGAGACCCTAGGAAAGATTGGACTTCTTTCTCAGTTTATCTCAATTCCTTTTTGGCTGACTATATGCCCAGGAGTTTCCCTGATGTGATCCCAAATACGCACTTTTTCGGGTTTAAGCAGAGATTGTATTTCTTGATTCTGGTGAGAAACTTGTCTAGTACAGCTGGATTTTCTTCTCTGGTGTTGGAATTCACAAGCATGTCATCAACATAAACTTCCACTTCCTTATGGATTATATCATGAAGGAGGGTTGTGATGGCCCGATGATACGTTGCGCCAGCGTTTTTCAAACCAAACGATATTACCTTGTAGCAGTATACGCCCCATTCAGTGATGAATGCTATCTCGATCTTGTCAGTTATTGCCATCAGTATTTGGTTATAGCCTGAGAAACCATCCATGAAGGAAGATATAGCTGCCCTTGTTGCGCTGTCGACCAGTACATCGATGTGGGGTAGGGGGAAATCATCCTTTGGGGAGGCTTTGTTCAGATCCCTGAAATCCACACAGACTCTGACCTTGCCATCTTTCTTTGCTACTGAGACTATGTTGGCTAGCCACGTCGGGTATTCAACCACTTCTAAGAATTTAGCTTCAATCTATTTTGCCAATTCAGCCTTGACCTTTTCTGCCCATTTAGGCCTTAAGCGATGTAGTTTCTGTTTTACCGGATTGATCCTAGGGTCCATTGGGATATGATGCTCCGCTATTTACCTGTCTACTCTGGGCATATCTTCGTATGACCAAGCAAATGCTGCCACGTGACGTTTAAGTACATTCGTGATCTCTCTTTTTTCTTCATGAGTCAAATCATTGGAAATTATCACCATTTTTGGCAACTCTTTTGTACTGAAGTTAATTTCATTTAATGATGTATCATGAATGTTAAAGACTTTATGCGTATGATCATATGAATGTATGGTGCCATCAGGCAGAACATCAAACAAGTAAGCAAAATTATCGTACTTCATTAAATGAGCCTCATAAGCAAAATTGTCAAAAACAACAGAAATATTCATTATTACATCCTCAGTTTCCTCCTCCACAAGCGGAGGGGCTTCAGTTGTGGTAGCAGCAGGTGCGTCGATGGTAGGTTCTGCCTCGAGAGTGGTCTGTACCAGCTTTTCGGTGAGGAGCTTGATAGTGCCTGGTAGATCTTGGTCTCACGCATCGCCTTTCTTTATCAGCTCATTAACAGCCTTAGTGAAAGCCGCCATCGCATCTTCCAGTACTCTACCTTTTTCATATTCCTCAATCGGGGTTAATGCCAAGATCGGTTTCTCTTCTAATTCAGCATCAATAAGGGATTCAATCAGCTTGCCGATCATGAAGTCAAACACATCATTGAATATCTTAAGTCCCTTGACTTCCTCCCTATTCAGGATTGTCAGTTCCGGCTCTCCCAGATATGCCTTAGTGCTTGCCGCTTCGCAGACGCTTACCATGTTACAGAACATGGGTCGTTTGTACTTGTACATTTTCATGCTCGGGGTGAAACCGAGACCTAATCCAGGTGTGACAAGAATAAGATCGATGGCCCTGATAATCCCCTGATGATATTTTCCCAAGCCTTTTCCTGGGATGAAACCTTGCTTCTTCATTTGTGCTCTAAGGTTTCCAGGGAAAAAATGATATCCCTTTGGGGTTCCATGCACCTTCTTCTTTTCTTCAGTGGCCATCTCCACCCTCAGCCCTTGCATTGTTCTTTCCTCAAATGCGGCTGCTACCATCATTGATTCCTCATCAGCCTCAATCATCACCAACCTCCGCTTATAGATAAGTTTTATCTTTTGATGTAGAGTGGAAGGGATTGCCCCTATCACGTGGATCCATGGCCTTCCCAAAAGCAGTGAGTAAGTTACTGGAATATCAAGCACAGTGAACTTCACATTGGAGGCCACTCCTCCAGTGGTGACCTCTGCTTCAAAAGTTCCTACCACCCCCTCTCTTCAAATCATTATAGGCTCAGATCACTATATCGGATTTGGCAAGCATATCCTTCCTTAGCCCTAGAAAAGGTATCGGATTTGGTGAGCATATCCTCCCTTAGCCCTAGATTAGGTAAGACCTTAAGAGGACAGAGATTGAGGGTCGAGCCATCATCGATTGTGCAACCCTAGCTCCTGCGGCAGCTCTGAATGATCAAAAGTTATAGAGGGCATTTAAGGGGGGGGGCAATTCCTTCCCCAATTGCAGCTCACATCTCAATCACCGAGGTTGTAGGCGTAGCAGGCATTTCCATCAACCTTTTCACCAGTCCCATTCTGTGCTTCTAGGATGTCTCGAGCAGCCTCCAGATATTGTATTTAGCTTGAGTCCCTTTTAACTGAATTACCAAGGGATCTATATCCAGCATGTCTTCATCCATCTTTGGGGGCAGGGATGGCTCTGGCTGTTCCCTTGTTGTTTCCTCCAGCCTGGAGTTATTGAGTTATACAGTCTCATCCCTTCTGAAAACTCTACCACTCCGAGTAACCCTTAGTACTCCATTCTCTGTCACTCTCATTTCCTTAGAATTGACCCAAGGGTACTGGTAATATCCATCCTTCGCTTGGCTGCGTCGCCCCTTCATCTTGTAAAAATCTAAGTTTATAGGCTTCTTCTCATCAGAGATGATCTCTCCCTCAGCCGAGGTTCCTTCTTCGGGTTTCCTTTTCCTTCTCGACTTAGGGACATATGCATCGAGATCAATGGGCACCCTCATTGGTGCTTTCCTTGATTCCACCTTCATTGTGTCTTCCCGTGGTTCACCTCCATCTGTGGAGAACACTTCTACCGATGGATCTTCCCCCATGTCTTTACTCTCATTGAACAATGCGTTAACCATTGGGTTAGACCGAGATAACATCGCTAGCACAGAATTGGTGGGTATTCCCGTTCCTACTACATGGACGTTACAGTGTCTGTATGTGAACTCCCTATCGAAGTGATGAGCATGGTATGATAACTCATCAAAATCTAGTATAGTTAAGTTCGCGTGATGGTAGTGGTAGCATTCTCGAGATCACCCTACTATCAACTATACTGTAGAAGACTCAGATGGTCTCGGTAACAACACTAGATAGATAAACATCCACCGCTTTACATAGCCGGTGAGCGATTCTCCTTCCCTCTGTACACAAGAGAGAAGATCTCGCATGGTTTGTTTTGGAGGTTCTAGAAATACAAATTCTATCTGGAACTCTACAGAGATGTAGTTCCAATTGCTCTTGGTCTCAACCGACTGTATTTCGTACCACTGACTTGCTACTCCTGCTAGTGAGCATGGAAACATTGTAGCTATTATATTTTGAGATAGGCCTTGTGCTCAACACAGGATATAAATCTTGGACAAGTGAGAAGACGATGCGTCCTTCCCTTTAAAAATCAACATTCTGGCCAAGCTAAAACTGGCCCTCGGGACTTCTTCCCATTCTCTAATCACCCGATTGCTTGACTCAGATTCAAGCATCTCCATCACATCATCTGAGTCCATCCTCGACTTAACCGCCATCACATACTCCTCTCCCTTGCTGGCCGGTGCTTCTCCTGACAATTCCCTCCCTACACGAAACAACATAGGTTTCTGGCCGGTAAATACCGGCATCCCAGCAAGGTTCATCTCAATAGCTTTAATCTTACCTCCACACCCTCGACAGTTTAACTCTTCCTCTAGAATCTTCAAACTCTGATTAGGATCACTTCCCGACCCAACCATCATCACAAATTCTCCAAGCCCTTTAGAGAGGCAGCTTAGGACCTTCCATTCTTCTAGCCCGGAGTTAACCATTCCTACCCTTGCCTCAAAATTCAGCAAAGGGTTATTCTTCGTGCTTGGTTTAAGTGCATGCTCATGGGTGACCTTGTCAGCCACCAGTTTCTGAATAGCTTTCAGCAGCTCCTTGCAATTATTGGTGTAATGTCCCACAGCTACATGATAATGGTAGTAATTGTTCTTCTCTTCCGGCTTAGGAGGGACATGCTTCTTCAAGCTCTCAATTGATTAAGTTCACATAGCTTGGTGAACAAGAATCCCAAATTAGCAGCTTATGTCGAGATACCATGATATTCTTCCTTTGACAACCTAACAGTGGCTATCTTCTCTTCATTCACCAATTATACTGCCGGTTACTTCACCTTCACCTACACCGGGTTGGAATCATTCTTCCCGTAATAGGGCTTAGCAACCTATTGCTTCGGTTCTGTCTCCATGGCATCATACTGCTCTATCTTCTCAACTCGCACAAAAACTTCCTAATAACCATGGAAAGTCTCGGACCCCAGCCTCTTCCGATAAGATGGTAGTGCACCATGTAAAAGCTTCACGATCATCTATGGCAGAGATAAGCAAGACTATAAACATACTTGCATAGCCATCCATCTCTCAAAATAGGGCTTGAAGCTCTCCCCCTGTTTCTGCCTCACTGCCTCTAGATTTTGCATAGTAGTGACCATCAGAGTATTGAAGCCATAGTGGTCCACCATCGCCTGGGACAGACATCACCAATCATAGGCTATGTCCATCAGTAAATGACTGTACCACTCATTTACGAGGCTTCCCAACGTAACGATGAACAATTTGGCCATCATCCGATCACTTATCCTCAAAGCCCTCATCACGTTCTAATAATGCATGATATGCGCGCGAGGATCTGTATTTCCCGTGTACTTTTCAAATTGGGGTATAGCAAAGGTCGGCGGAAAAGTATCCTCATCCCCAACTGTGGTCTGCACTAGGATCGTACCCCTCTACCCCTGCACATGAGTGGCTAAGAACTGTCTCTAGAGTTCAGCCATTCCAGGTTGTTGAAGGATATTGTTTGGGGTCTCCGAGAAGCCCCCATACTATGAACTCGGGTAGTGCTACCCCTAACTCTAAAATGTCTGAGAAGGTCCACCCCAGCTGGGCACTGTGGGCTGAGCCACCCCTTGAATAAAGGGAATGTAATTAGAAGAGGGCCTGATTTCTGAAAGCCTGCCGCCCTTGGAGCAAATGAAGCATGCCCCGGTTACCACGGGAAGAACTAGCCATCCACCTGTGGCTCATACACTGTCTATGGCTGACCCTGCCCAGAGCCGAACTGATAGAAGTTAGGGGTGACTGTTGTAGAACTTAGAAATACAACAGCGGAAGATGACGGTCCCCCTGGTAGGATTGTGCCACCGATACTTGGCACCACATCATTTTCCCTCTGCTCGGGCTACCCAATTCTAGTGTGGCGGTTGAGGGTTGACACAAACTGGTCACTAATGGCAAAGGCATTCATTGCAGTAGCAATCTCGACACTCATTGATGATTGGTTGGCTTGTGGGTTCTGACCTACCCTGAGAGCTTGATCATTGGTCACATTCTCTTCTTGTTGATGGGCCATGTTACAGAAGCTATGTGGAGTGTTTTATTCTGAATTCGAGCTAGAGTCAGTGTACGGAACTCCTTCTTGGTGAGTCGTGGTTGGGGAGATGAGGATTAGCCGGCGAGAAGTCCTGTTCCTAGCCTTTCGATAGACAAGCTTTTTCTTGGTTGAAATACACACGAAGATTATTAGGGAATGCATGAAAAATCATGATGCGTGATTGATGCGTGAAATTTTTAATGTTATAGCTGCGGAAAAAAGGTTAGCGTGCTATGATGCGAGGTAGAAATCACTCACAAAAATAGCAGAATCATTAGTCCATGGGATAAATGAAGGTCCATTGGTTTTGAGATTCATACTCTATCCTGGGGACAGTGTGAAATAAAGTGACCTAATTACCTATGTGGTGACAAGTCAAGGGTTCGAGAACTAAAGTTAGTCCTCTTGGTGTTCGGGTGACCAGTGTGACATACCCTAACGAAAAGTAATCCAAAAATGTACGGAAATAACTACCATATGTAGCATATAGATGAATGTTTTGGTTCTTTTTCCCCATTGGGGCAAGGTCTTGGATGTTAGTGGACATCATCACAAAAGGTATGTACCGATGCATGAGTATTTTGGGTGAAAAGTAGGGTTCTAGGGGTAAGTCTTACCTAGTTTAAGACATCAACTGGGATATCTTTTGATATGGCTTGTGTTCATATTTACCTCGTGTAGGCTTTTGGTGTGTATAATCACCCCGGTAAGGTTATACGTTGGATGCCAAGTGGACATCGTATAAGGATTTGGGTAGGTTTGTCTTAAGAGTCGGACATCATGTGGACATCGCGCTAAAACTTGGGTTGAATGATGCTACATGATTCTAGTTGGTTTCATGTTATCCTAAGGTGACACTATCTCAAGTGTTAACTAAGTCTTAAGCATGAAGGACATCAGATCATGTTTAATATTATGAGTGTGTGTGTTCAAGTGTCTGCACTAAGATTCGTAGTTAGTATGACACATTAGGACAATGCATGATAAATCGGAAAGCGGTAAACACTTAGCACATAGCACATAATATCTTTCTTCCAACCATACAACTCCCCCGCATAGGGTTTTTGGCTAGTCTCTATCCTAAGTTTGGTTCATCTTAGTACCGTGAGGATATTAAGGAGCGCAACTACGAGAAAATATAATGTATGATCACGTGTTTGGGTAACACCCTAGGGAAAATGCCTATGGCTTATTTACATGAGGGTTTATAAATGGGTTGCTGACGTAGAAGGTTCTTGTTGCACTGAAATATACTCCAAGCCTCTCCCAGAATGGGTTAAGGGAGGTACATGCGATATGGCAACAAGTGCTCCACTCGCTCAAGTACTATCTTTTCTCAAGGAGGCAGATTAGTACAAGAGAGAGCTTTGCAGTAATAGGGGTACCTTAGACTTATGGGCTAATCCCTTCTGATGTAATACGCTATTATGAATATGTCAAAATTAAGAGAAAATGGAATAATGTGATCAATAATTTTCAGCACTTATCCAAAATCTAAAACCTTTTAAAAGCAAGTTTTTAGAAAAAAAATCCCCAGCGGAGTCGCCACTGTGAGCAAGCGAAACGGAGCGGTGGGCCGAGAGCTGCGGAGATGAGAGGCGCAGTCCACCGGCGTGTTTGAAAAAAGGTGTACCGGGTCGGGGACCTGGAGAAAAAGGTTGAAAGACAAAGGGTGAAAATAATGTTAGATCGGTTCGAACCCGAATCCGCTTTCTCTTAGTGTGGAGTCGCCACTTGGATTAGCTCTTTCTAGGAATTAGAGTCCTGTGAGGCTTAACGTCCGGGGGATGGCCCACTAAGACACAGAGATTCGGGTTCAGGATAAGTTGCTTATTTCTCATTGGATCACATTATATTACATCTACAGAAAATCGTATTCTCTTAATTGTGCACATTTGCACTTAGGTCATTTTTTATTTTAAATGCATGATTCACGAATGACGAAAATAATAAAACATCCACAAGGTGAAATAATAAACCATCCACAAAGTAGTAAGTAAATGAGGAAAATAAATGAGAGAAATAAAGATTACAAGGCTTCCAAAAATCGGGGGATGCAACCGCCCGCTAACCTATTAATTACATTTCCCAAAAAAAGAAATTGCGATACCCGAAGGAAAATTAAAATTCTAAACATACATCTAATCCTAATCTACCTGCATCCACAAAGGTTAGCACAGGGGATATCACATATATGTTCTATTTTGAATTTAGCGAGGCCCGTGTGGCCTAAAAAAATCAATCGTGATAATGACATAGTTCGTTTTATTAGCACGTTATGGTAAATTGGTGAGGGCTGTTATCCGGGAATATGTTTTATTCCCTTCGTGGGGGTGTTCTAACATACATCTCCTTTTCATAAAGAAAAATAGATGAAGAAGAATTACAACATTTGAATAAAATAAAAATCCTAGGTTCACAAATGAAATCAGAAGAAGAAGAAGAACACCGAAAGCACGAATATTGCAGTTCTAGGAACTCAAAGGCTTACCCTTACGGAATGAATCCACTTTGAAGATATCCGATCGGCCGTTGAAAATCCTCCTCGTCCTTTAGTTTAGGTAAAAATTGTTGTGAAAGTCCAAAAATGTTCATCTAGTTCTTGGAAATTGAAGCAGTTCTAAAAGCTATATTTTGTTTGTAAATTTTTCCGGTCCTGATTATCGAAAAAGACCCGACTATTTATAGGAGAAATCCTGAAAATCCAAAAAAGGTAAGTTTTTCTGGCGAGGGGTCTCGCAGGAAAAAGTTCAGCGAGCTCGCCAAAGACTTCGGCGAGGAAAGCCTCGCCAAGGATTTTTGCGAGGCCTCGCCAACTTTGGCGAGGCATGCCCTCGCCAACAAGTTTGGCGAGACTGCCTCGCCAAGGTGTTTGGTGAGGCTTGCCTCGCCAAAGCCCATTTCTTTGTGAGGCCAGCCTCAGGCCTGGGATTCAGTCTCCCTCGGGTTTCTATTTTTGAATTTTTTATGTATTTTTCGTAGTTTTTTAATCAATTTCTGAATAAAATTAAATAATTTTATTAAAAACGTCTTTTTGAATTTTGAGACGAGGAGGATTCCTATTCGGATACATCTGGATACTCGAAAATTGTGTGATTCAAGGATAAAATCCTGAAAAGCTGTCATCATTGAACGCGCAAGCTGGTACAAAACCCCGTGCTCACAACAGTGCTCGCTATAAATTGGACAACGAAATTTTGACCATAATTAGGAATCCTCATGGTCGTGCCTGTAAGTTCTCTTTTTTCCGTTTATAGTAAATTTACTTCCTTTTTCTTTTTGCAGGAATGATTGATTGTCCTGGTGGTATGGCTACTTTATTGTAGAATTGTTGTAGACTCATTTGGCCAATCCCCCTACCGTCGGAGCTCAAACCATTGTGGAGGCGCCAAATGCAAACCCTGCTCAAAGCTTCAACCACACTTCCATGGATCAACTCCTCCAAGATGTTGAGGAAATAAATGAAGTCAGCCTCCCCTCCGACATTATGGTGGAAATTCCTTCTTCCCCAGAGAAGAAGGGTGAGGAGGAAGAGAATGCAGCCACCCTGGATAGGGAGGGGGGCGAAATCGGCACTACTACAGGGTCGGTAATATGGGATGCGGATTTCCCAAAAGCGGGGAAACGTGCGAGGTGAGCCAGGAAGTGTCAAATTAGTCCTCTTAACATTCCTATGTCGAAGCGGGTTCAATCCACTTCCCCAGTAGAGAGTCTCTCCAAGAGGCCCAAGGGGGATGGGGAGAGTTTCGAAGGCTCCCTAAATCGCTCAAAGGGGAAGGGAAAAGCCCCGGAGCAAGACGAGCTTCCTTGCCCTATCAAGGTAAATTTTCACTCATTGTTGTGCTACCTAGTTTGTCTTATTTGGTTCATTCACTCTTTTCATTCTGCTACAGCGTTGGATGGAGGAATTTGGTCCTAAATTTGACCTATCTCATGATGGGGTCGTGGAGGACTTGTGCTCCTTTTTGGAGCTCCCTGCCGAAGCTGCACTATAAAAAATAGAGAATTGAGGACGAATACATGCTAACAAAACAAGCATTATGTTCTCTAATTCTGGTTTTCAAACAACATTGGCGACGTAATTTGTAGTTGTCCTTGATTTATGTGGCCAGTAGAAAAGGAGACGGCTTTGCTATCAAAAATTAATAAATCTTATATTTATAAATAGTGAAAATTACAAAATCCACAAATCGTGTCCTTTAAAAAAAATTTATTTCCCTAACTTCTCCATGTCATTCTCCTTGCCCGCATCTCTAATTGTTTCTCAAACTTCAATCCGTGTCTCCAGTTAATCCCTAACCTTATATCTCAAAATCACGGTTTCTTCTACAAATCTAGTCAATGCCAATGATGGGTTTTTTTTCTTTGTTCTCACGGTATACAATTTCCCTTCTTTGTGTATCCATTCATTTTATTTGTTATTGATCTAATTTTCGTGTCTTGGTAGTTTGTGATTGTTTGTTCAATGCTTGTTTGGAGCGATGTCACACTAAAAAGCCAAATTTTTTTATCATCTAATATCTTGAAAATTCGTCTTTCTAAAGAGAATCACTTAGATGCATCGTTCAACCTTGGCTTCTGGAAAATCTTGATTTTCCCACTTCTTGTCTTAATTTAGCATTTGATTAGCTTGTTATTGAACTGCCTTTGTGAAATGAATCACCCAACTGTAAGCCAATATTGACATCTATCTTCATTCAATTTGAGTTTTGACTTCAATTTTGATAATCTAAATTTTTCAGTTTTTCACTTTCTTAATTTGCATTTGGTTATCAGCCAAGGAAATGATGTTTCTATATAACTTTGATTTTTTTTTTTCATTTTTGATTGTAATGCAATGGTGGTATAAGAAAAGATAAGAGAACTAGCTAACGTGTTCCTATTTTATTTTTCAATAACAATATTTTTGTTACTATTATTCTATACTTGTTTCTCAGAAGCTTGAAAGTAGGTTCTATCTCTTTAATCATTCATTAGTTTATGCTTCAATTCATGGAACTAGATTACAATTGGTAGTTAGACAATTATAATTTTAACTCTAATATTTTCTAACATGTTATTTTCAAGTTTTGATGTCGTAATTGGTGACCAATTGCACAATTGGAACATAATTGTGAAAGCTATAAAGGTGGATGCTCATAATTTCATCACCCAAAAGCAGAGTCTTTTTTTTTGCAATCTGTGTCATGTAAGTTTCTTTTTCAATTAGCAATAAATAATGGTGTCATGCTTTAGTGGTAAATTTCATCTTAACTTTGTGCTTGTCTTGCTCAGTTTCCATTTTGATTTAGTTTTTAATATGATAACTTATATTTATTCAAAAAAGTGAATATGCCTCTGGCTGGATTTATAAGCCAAATGCCAATTGATTTTATTATGATGATTATATGAATATTTGTGAACTTTTTGTTTAAGAATGATCATCTATCACTAAGGTTAATTGTTGCAGCATCTTATTCAGATTTGATATAATTTTATTTAGTTTTCCCATTTTGCTTTGTTGCAGAAAATATTCAAATGTACATCTCTGTTTTGTTACTAAAGTTTTCCATGTGTTGCTATAATTGTCTTTTTGTGATTTATGTTTTAAACCTACATCTTACTAACAAATGACAAAGGGTATGATTGTATGAAGAGGATGCAATTGCTTATTTGGAGTCTTAATTGATGATACTCATACTAGATGACCCTTACATCAAATTGTATTTACTTAATGGAATTATGTAATGGTTATATGAAAATGAACGATATGCTATATTCCTTCATTTTGCAGTTCCTTATCGATACAGATATAACAAGCTAGCATAGTCACAACAAACCGAGCTTTAGATTTATCGGGCTCTTTAACAAGGTAAAAATGAAAGAAAAGGACAACATGTTTGAATAGGCTTTGTACATATATGAACTTTTATTCATGAATTTCCATTCCATTTCGTTAATTGTCTCATTAAATTTTTTTGAGAAAATGTATAGTATTTATTTTGTTATAATATTTATATCCAGATTATTCGTTTATTTTATTAGATTATATGCTAGCTTATTTTGAAATATAAACTTGATTTTCTAAGGAATTTAAGAACTAATATGTATGTACTCCGTTCCTTTACGTACTTGATCTTGTTTTAAATTGCTTCAAATTTTAGATCATGTGGCTGTTGGACATTTTTAGAGGTAAACTTGTTGTGTCTCAGAGCACATAATGGCTATTAAGGCAGTGTTGACGGTAATTTTTCTTACTGCATAAAATGTGCCATATCATAAATCTATCTATATATTTGATGAGCTCTATAATTGGTTTTAAACTTGAAAGGGCAAATATATGGATATTTTTCTTTGTCGTGGAACTTTTACCATTTATGAGAATTATAATGTATCATTAACTTATCAAATGGTTGTAATTGGTCTTATGATGAATAATATTAGAAAACTTTTTAAGCAAAATATTCTGCAGTTTACAACAAGATTAGTTTACTTAATTGTTTGGGGTCATAGGGTTAATCACAAAAAATGTTCATGATACATTAAATCTTATGTATGAGCTTTTTTTCAATTTGTAGGATTGACAAGTGAGAATTCTATTTGAATAGTTGGCTGGCTCCTACATAGGTTTTATTGTATTCATAGTATGAGTCTTGGGCTTCTAATGTGTCCTGTCACATAAGAAATGCACTGCTTAATATACTTGGAATCTCATTGTCTTAATTCTTGTATTTTCTTTGTATGGTATTGCATTTGGCACTTCTTTCCCTTTATTTGGATCATCTTAAAATAATCTGTATCTGAATGATAATAGTTGGAAAAAATTGGTATATGTTATTTTATAATATCTTATGTTCAACAATTGGTGCAACGGATTGGTACCGTATAATCCGCAGGTCTGTACCTTACATATCAAGTGCTTTCGAAATTCCACCTTGATTGATTAATCTGCCGAGAAGGTCACGAAAGCAGTTTACTGACCAGATTTAAATTGACATAGAGTTTGGAGGCTCTTATCTCTTCTATAGAAGCAACTCATACTGTTGATACTAGCCTTTTGTATTTTATAAGGTCATCATAGACAGTGCTAACTTTTGCCTGTTTTTCATCAAGTAACTCATTATCCAATCACTTTTTCATCTTTTTTTGTCTCATTTGCTTTGTGTGATAGAATATTTTTATTGTATACAACGAGCCTTCTACTTAGCGTCTTTAGAAATTACATAATTTTGGCAACTCAGTTTTCTCTTCTCTCTAGTAGATGTCTACTTGTTGTTTCAGTGTATGTGCTTCTTTAGAAACATCTCCTTAACTCTGAATATATATTGCCAATCTAATTTTTTTGCAATATTTTCTATTAGAGATATATGGTTGTGAATGTTCTCTTTTCAATGACATCCAAACAAGGGATGCTCATTAGATATCTAATTTCTTTAGTTAAACATGGATAAATATTTTATTTTCATGCAGAACGATTCAACAAGTGCAGAAGTTCTTCTTTGAGACTAATGAGTCCATTGATTCAAGAAATGTATTTATTAGTACTTCAACTTGGAATATGCTTAAATGACAAATTTCTCATTTGCTAATTTGTATGCAGGTTCCTGTCTCCAAGCATTGATTTTTTTTTTTTTTTTTTTTTTTTGTTCTGATCTTAGTGCTTGTAGTTCTAGTCAACGGTAATTAATCATACTTGATTGTAGTGTGTTTTTGGATTATGTCCTGTAGACTCGTGAAATTAGATTTACTAATGTGGCCTGCTTTATTGTGATATTTATATGTTTGTCCACCTGATTGATGATTCTTTCATCATGAATCAGATGATAAACTGTCCTCATACTTCTTTATTTAACTTTATTTGCTTTGCATGGTTAAACATCTTAAAATCGTTTATAGATGCTCAATGTCTTTATTTATTTGTTCTTATATTGCTTAGTTGTTAATGACAAACATGTTTTGATTATATGCATCTAATGTTAAAATACTCTTTGAGTAGAGAATTATGGGTGATAGAAGGTATTACAAGCTGGAACTAGTCACTATCTTGCTCGAAACTTAGCCAGTTAGCTGTTAGCCTGTAAGTTAGTATGGGTTGCATAATATTTTTAATGTTCTCTATCTTTTATATTTGTTAATTGAAAATAATTGGAAATAGGTGGTAAGATAATTGTGTGATTTTATAGCTGACTACGATACTAATGTTCAATAACATTCAACTTGTGGAGCTCTCTTCAATCCAACTATTCAATTTAGTTATTTTACTATATTGACGTAGTATTTGGGGACAGAAAGCTGTCTCATAATGTCAAGGACAAAATCCAACAGTTGTCCTGTTATTTAAGGAAAAATAATTGTCCATAATTTAGAGACAACAATCGTCTTCTTTTGTAGGGACGAGAATCGTCTCTCGAAATGAGAACAAAATTTGTCCCTAGCTTAGTGACGACATCCGCCCCCATTTTGGGGACGAAGTCATAAATTTAGTCCCCTATAGATTTGGGGACAGGGGTATTAGGAACGAATATTGGGGACAATAAAATCATCCCCAAACTTATAGAAGATGATTTTTCATACTTTTGAAGATAGTTTTAGCCATCCCAAAAGCCCAATTTTTTTTGTAGTGCTGGTCATTACTCCGGCCATAGTGCGCTTGCGGTAGCTAAAGCGCACGTTCACAACAACGTCCGGGTTAGTCTTTGTCTCATTTTTTGATCTCACGTTTATTTGGTCGGTCCTGACCTAGTGTTTGCCTTTTTGCAAAACGTAGCAGATTCGTTCCTACTCCTTAGGCACATGCGCTAGACCAACCATGAGTCTCGGATGTTGAGGGCTGAAAAGGTGGTCCAAGTTGAAGACTTAGAAGGAGGTAATGGCCTCTATGTAGGAAGAGCTGAAGAAAGTGAAGGCGACGGCTGAGGAGTGCCATAAGGAGGCCGAGCTTCTTTCCAAGCTCAAATCAGACTTGGAGACTAGCCAAGCAAGTGTTTCTGCCCTCACCGCTGAGCTAGATGGCCTGAAGCATTCTTCTTCGCGGCCACGAAGGAAGTTGCCAAAACAAAGTCTCTACTAGAAACCGACCTCGCCAAGAGGTCGCCTCCTTGGGGGAGGAGCTGAAGAAAGCTCGGGAGGAGCTGAAGAAAGCTTAGGATGACGCCGCCTTTCTTAGGGCCCAACTGGAGGAAGCGTGCGCTAGAAAGGCCTCGGTTGAGAAGACCTTGGCCATTTCTCAGCGGAAATGCAAGGCTGCCAAGCATCATTATCGCTTAGGGAAGAAAGTGATCTTGGACAACTGGAACAAGCATCGTATCACTTTCTGAGCTCGGTTCCTGAAGAAGACCGCTTAGAAATTTCCTAGCACCGACCT
This sequence comes from Euphorbia schlechtendalii, assembly GCA_949673415.1. Taxonomy (NCBI): domain Eukaryota; kingdom Viridiplantae; phylum Streptophyta; class Magnoliopsida; order Malpighiales; family Euphorbiaceae; genus Euphorbia; species Euphorbia schlechtendalii. Next base: position 2,127 of record CATIWQ010204475.1, on the reverse strand, counting down.
GGATGAGCTCGCCTTGATGACCGGCCCCCAAATAGGCGATCCTCTAGAGATCTGGCCCGATGATGCGTGCCTCTTTAAGGATTTAATGTTGAAGCAAGCCTCCAACCCCACTTCCAAGACTCATGTTGATCTTACTGCCTCTGAGGCTAGTTTAGTGTATTCTGAGTTAGGAGATTAGAGGAAATTTCTTCCACTACGTTGTAATTTTGTTAAAATTAATGAAAAATTTACCTTTTTTTTCAACCCTTGCATTGGCCATTCTAGGTGCGTTGTATTTTTACTTGTCTTATTATTATTCTATATATTTGCCGTAATAAGCGCGCATACTATCAACTTAGCCTTTTTGTATTTGTATGGCCGTTCTCGTCACTTTTTACACAGGATCAAACTAACAATTCGGTCTTACTTTGTTTGGGGTTATATAACCTCTCCGAAATTTTATTATTGGGGCTAGGTAAGCACTCTGCTTTGGCCTTGGGTCTAGTTTAGCTTTGGGGCTTCTAGGGCACTCTAACCTTTAAACTTTATGTTATTATAGGGGCTATTGTTAGCACTCGACTTTGGCCTTGCCATTTTAGCTTTAGGGCCTCTAGGCTACTCTTTTCCTACCTTTAAACTTTATATTATCAAAGGGGCTATTATAAGCACTCGACTTTGGCCCTAGGCCTTGTAATTCTAGCTTTGGACCTCAAGGGAACTCTTTACTTAGCTTTACATTTTTTATTTACAAAAGGGGGCTATATTAGCACTCGACTTATTATTTCAATTTCGGGGCCTCTAGGGTGCTCCTTTTTGCATTTGGTAGCTGCGGTATATTTAATAAAGCATGGTGAAGAATACTTCTTTCATTGATGGAACGATTAAAGATACATTATTAAACCAATATGAGAATGAAATGCATAAACCAGGATCATCCTAGACAAAACTAAAAAGAATGTCAACATGCTAGATGAACATGATGGAATACTTAATCCTCGGGGTAGAACCTTCGTAAAGCCGTGACAGGTCTTTGGTAGGACTCCTCCTCCCATGTCTTGAATTTTGTAGGTATTTTAGCTCAACTTGTGGGTGACTCTAAAGGGTCCTTCCTAATTGATGCCAAATTTCCCCTGTCCAATCCTTGCTTTGGAGGCCTCGGTGTTGCGTTGGACTAGTTCTCCTACATGGAATGACAAGGGCTTAACTTGCTTATTAAACGTTTGTGCCACTCATTGCCTTATGCGGCCATTCTGATGTTGGCTTGGTCCCTTATTCCCTTCAGGCTATCCAAGTTTCTTCGTAGTATGTCTTCATTTGTGGCTTGCCCCACATAATTGACCACTCTCTCACTCAGGGTGCTGATTTTTATAGGGACCACCGCTTCAACGCTATAGGTAAGTAGAAATGGGGTTTGACCCGTCACCGTTCTTGGGGTGGTTCGGTATGACCAGAGCACATTGTTAAACTCTTCCACCCACTATGACCCATGTTTTAGTACATGGGTTTTGATTCCATCGATGATGGTTCGGTTAGCGACTTTGGTCATTCAATTGCATTGAGGATAGGATACCAAGGAAAAATGGAGCTTAATGTGTAGTCCCTAACAATATTCCTTGAATGGTTCGCAATTGAACTACGTTCCAATATTAGTGATAATCGTGTCTGGGATGCCATACCTAGTCATAATATTTTTATTGAAAAATTGGATTACCTGGTTCGGTGTTTGTTCGCCACTTTTCCACTGATAAGTTTAATAACTAATGGTTCCAAGAACTTGTTCGTGAGACTTGGCTACACTCGTTTCGTAAGGCTTATCCTCAAATAATGGTGTCAAAAACTTGTTCACGAAAAATGTAGGTGTTGTTAATACCTCTTATCAAATAGAAAAATGATGATAACAACAAGTATATAGTTGCGATGCAGTTTTAAAAGATATCGAACCCACTGCGGAGGAACCAAGTCTAAGGAACAACAAGGAAAGACAAAGTAAAAAAAAATAAAAATAGATTTGAGATTTTTGAATAGGAAGATTAGAATGAAAAGTTGAGTAAATATAGATGTGGAAGATTAGAGAATCTAAATATATAGAATCTTCACTACGAACAAGTATAGCAGAGAAAACATGCAAGTTCAACAAAGATGTTACGA
>CATIWQ010204449.1:0-11859 GCA_949673415.1 Euphorbia schlechtendalii | reverse complement strand
ACTAAGCTATATAAATTACACATTACTAATTTGTGGGAAATTTCAAACTTCTTCTTGAAATCTTTTACAACGTGGAATGTGGTACTCACTGCAATAGTCTTTCGCCAAATTAGGTATGAACTTACCAATTTATACACTTCTGTTGAATTTACCTTGAGGACAAGGCAAAAGTTAAGTGTGGGGGTATGATAAATGTATAATTACACTTATTAGCATATTAATTTTTCACACTAAACACTATATTTTAAGTCATTTTTATACTTCGTATATAATATTTCACATGGTATGTAGGTGTTTTTTATGCAAATGCAGATACTAGGTAAATCTTGGGAGTAAAATGATCAAAAGTGGAATTCTATGAAAAAAGAGTGAAAAAGGTGTGAAAAGATGTGTGGAACTCAAAGATTTGGCTTCGGATCGAAGCTGTTGAAGATCTGTGATGTTACAAGGAGAATTCTGAAGAATAATGCAATTCACGATCGTGACAAGCATTCATGGTCGTGACTTATTCTTCTTCAGAAAAGAAGTCTTCCAATCAAAGAATCACGGTCATGACATATATATCACGGTCACGACATGGATGGTTTTCTGTTTCTATCTTCTTAACTACCAACCGCTAGATAAGCATGATAAACCGCCATCAACCGCCATCAACTACCAACGAAAAGACACTTATCAAGAGTCAACCAATCATGAAAAGGTGCTTATCCATTGTGGATTATATCAAAGCTTCTCAACCAATCACAATGAAGAGATGCAATCATTCACCAATGGATACAACCCTTCATTTAGATAGACGCAACCCTTCGAACTATATAAATAGGGCTCCAAACTTCACAAATTTTGTGCACCAAAGTGACACCAAAAGAGAGGAGAATATTAGAGTGTAATTATAGGGTTACATATAGTGTGTGTAGATAGAGAATTCGCTACGTTCATAAGCGTTAGCAAGAAAATGTTTAAGTGATTTGAATCCTTGTTTCGATCACTAGATTCTCTACATTCTCGAGCGATTGTTGTATAAGTGTACTTGGAAATCACTTATCAATAAAAGTTTTCATTCTTCAATATTCATTTGTTCGATATTCGCAAAGAGTAGCATCCTAGCGGAGGTTCTGTATAGGCCGAGACCGAATTCAAAGTAGGCGTAGGAATTGTGGGAATTGACGACTCCCATTAAAGAGTGGATATGGTTTGATCAACTTTAGCTTTCACTTGCATACCTTACAACTTTTCTTTTCTTTCTACTTATACTTTCTATTTCGAAGTTTATGATATGTCTATATGTCATAATGCGTATTTCGTGTTAAGTCTTTTATGTTAATTAATTTATATGCGTTGGAGTTAATTTTAAGAGTAGTTTCAGGGTTAACAATATCATGTATAATCACTGGATCTATGATATAACGCTGTTTAGTGAGACAACATTTTTGGAATTGTAACTTGCCAAATGTGGCTATGTGAGAGCGACCCGTACTAAGCATAGTATTGATGTTGTCCATGTTTACATAATTGTCTTAATTCGTTTGCGCTAGATTTAGAAAAGTTATTTCATGTATTGCTCTGTGGTGAATAATTGAACATTTGATTATTTAGAACAGAGTCTGTTAGATTAGTTTAGTGAATCGTAACATCTTTGTTGAACTTGCATGTTTTCCTTGCTATCCTTATTTCGTAGGGAAAAATCTATATATTTAGGTTCTCTAATCTTTCATACCTATATTTACTTATTTTTTCATTCTAACCCTCTTATCCAAAAATATACATTATTTTATTTTCTTTTTATTTTATCTTCCTTGTTGATCTTTAGAGATATCCCTTCCCTTTGGGATCGATATCTTTTAAAACTACATCAAAACTATATACTTGCAGTTATCATTATTTTTCTATTTGATAAAAGGTACTGACAATACCTATATTTTTTGTAAACAAGTTTTTAGCACCATTGATATATAGCCGAATCTTGTGAACAAATCATTAAACTTATCAGTAGGAAAGTGGTGAACAACTAGTCATTTCCAACAACCTCAGCAAGGTCATCATCAGTTTCAACAACATAACCTACATCACAACAACCATGTAGGAAGCTCTTCCCAATGACCCAAAAGGTCAGAAATGGATGACATGAGGGAGATGATGACTTAGTACCGAAGCAAAATCAAGCTCATATGAAAAATTTAGAGACCCAAATCCACTAACTTACGCAAGCTATAAAGCAAAAAAGAAGGGAGCCCTTCTTAGCAATACGGAGACCAACCCCAAGGAGGAATGCAAAGCCATATCACTAAGGAGCGGTAAGATGATGAATTCTACTAACTTAATGACTGCTGATGTTGGTGGAAATGCAGAGAATGTTGGAGAGAAGGTTAATGTGACAAAGCAGGACAATACCTCGCAATCACAGGAAAAGTATAAAACCTCGACTGAGGCAGACAAATAGGAGACCTCTGAGAAGAAGGATAAGACCTTGGAAATAAAATCTAAGAAGGTCTCAAAGTACCAACCAAAGATCCCTTTTCCACAAAGAGCAAAGAAACATGACATGGCCAAACACTTTGACAAATTCCTGGAGGTCTTCAAGAAGTTGCACATTAACATACCTTTTGCAGAAGCCCTAGCTTAGATGCTCATGTATGTCAAATTCTTAAAGGAACTCTCGTCTAACAAAACAAAGTTGGAAAATGTGGCTATGGTTCAACTTCATAGAAATTGCTCTTCAATTCTGCAAAGTACAAGGCCTCTGCCTACCAAACTCAAAGACCCAGGGAGTTTTTCTAACCCTTGTTCTATTGGAAATCTAGATATTGAAAGTGCTTTGTGTGACTTAGGAGCAAGTATAAATCTGATACCATATTATCTTTACAAGAAATTAGGTTTAGGAGACCCCTAACCAACTAAGGTTTCAATTCAACTCGTGGATAGAACCATTAGATACCCTAGGGGAATGCTGGAAGATGTCCTATTGAAAGTAGGCAAGTTTATTCTTCCAGTAGACTTTATTGTTATGGACATGGATGAAGATATGCATGTTCCTATCATTTTAGGAAAACCTTTCTTATCTACTAGAAGGGCACTAATAGATGTAACAAATGGCAAGTTAATTTTGAAAATTCATGATGAGGAAGTTGTGTTTAAAATGAATGAAGCTTTAAAGTTACCACCTTCCTCTGAACACCGGTGTTATTTCATGGATACCACTGATGCCTTTGTAAATCCTTACTTTTTACAGGAATTAAATTTGCAAGACCTTGGCAATGAAGATTTAATCTTGGAGAAGCAAGTGGAAGCAAAGACAAGCTGCCTAGCTACTGTTGGTGCAAGGATTAATATTGAACCCCTTGAAAACCTTGCTGATTCTAAAAATCCAGACCCTAAAGACCTTCAGCAAGCCCTTGATCTTAAACCTTTACCTGACCATCTTGAATATACCTTCCTAAACCCACCACAAAACCTTCATGTTATCATTTTTTCAAAGCTCTCACTCAAACATATACAAGACCTTCTTGACATTTTGAAAGCCAATAAAGAAGCCCTTACTTGGAAAATTTCTGACATTAAAGGAATTAGAAATTTTGATAGAAGAGGACCACAAGCCCTCTATCCAACCCCAAAGCAGGCTAAATCCCAACATGAATGAAGTTGTCAAGAAAGAGGTAATCAAGTTGCTTGATGCTGGAATTATTTACCCTATATCTGATAGTATTTGGAGAAGTTCAGTTTAAGTTATGCCTAAGAAGGGAGGAATGACTGTTGTGCAAAGTGAGAAAGGAGACCTTATACCAACCAGAACCATCATAGGTTGGAGGGTTTGTATAGATTATAGAAAGCTAAATGATACCACCAGAAAGGATCACTTTCCCTTGCCCTTCATTAACCAAATGCTGGATACAAGTTTTATTACTTTTTAGATGGGTATTCTAGATATAATCAAATAGATATTCATCCTAATGACCAAGAGAAGACGACCTTCACCTGCCCTTATGGAACCTTTGCTTATAGAAAAATTCCCTTTGGGTTATGCAATGCCCCAGCCACATTTCAAAGGTGCATGATGGCTATTTTTCATGATATTGTGGAAAGAAGGGTGGAGATCTTCATGAATGACTTTTCTATTTATGGGAAGACCTTCGACAACTGTCTTTGCAATCTAGAGGAAGTCTTGACTAGGTGCATTGAGACCAATTTGGTTCTCAATTGGGAAAAGTGTCATTTCATGGTGATTGAAGGGATTGTGCTTGGGCATAAAGTTTCAGAGAAGGGCTTGGAAGTGGACAAAGCCAAGATAGATATCATTCAAAACCTCACTTCCCCAACAATAGTGAAGGAAATGAGAGGTTTTTTAGGCCATGCTAGTTTCTACAGGAAATTCATAAATTACTTCTCAAAAATTGCCCAACCTTTGACAGCCTTGCTTCACAAGGATGTGGAATTCAAATATGGAGAAGATTACATGAAGGCCTTCATGGAACTCAAATCCAGGCTGGTGAACTCTCCTATTCTCATTGCCCCTGATTAGAGAAAGCCCTTTGAGCTCATGTGTGATGCTAGTGATGCTTGTATTAGCACGATCTTGGGATAAAGGGAGGACAAGCACTTCAAGCCAATTTACTATACCAACAAGACATTGAATGAAGCTCAACAAAACTACACAACCACTGAAAAGGAATTGTTGGCAGTAGTCTATGCCTTTGACAAGTTCATATCTTACCTAGTGCTCTCTATGGTCACATTCTTCACTGATCATGCGGCCTTGAAGTATTTATTTGCAAAGAAGGATGCAAATCCTAGACTCATTCGTTGGCTACTCCTCTTACAAGAGTTTGACCTTGAAATCAAAGATAAAAAAGGGTGTTAAAATGTTGCTACTGGCCATCTTTCTAGAATTTCAGGAGAAGACCTCGATCCCCAGAAAATCATCACAGAAACCTTCCCTGATGAAAGGCTTTACTAGGTAAATTCTACCCTTTGGTATGCTGATTTTGCTAATTATCTTGCATGTAATATAACCCCAAAGTGTTTGACATATGCTCAAAAGAAAAAATTCTTTGCTAATGTCAAATATTATTTTTGGGAGGAACCCTTCTTGTTCAAGTTATGTGTAGATCAGATTATAAGAAGATGTGTAGCAGAAGAGGAAACCAACAAAGATCTTGCAAATGTGCCATTCAACTGAGGTAGGAGGTCACTTTGGAGCTACAAGGACTACTGCCAAGGTCTTGGAGTGTGGTTTCTATTGGCCTACAATATTCAAAGATGCTCACCAATTTGTATTACATTACAATGAATGTCAAAGAGTAGGAAATATTTCTACCAAGAACTCAATGCCTTTAAATAATGTTGTTGTTTGTGAAATATTTGATGTATGGGGCATAGACTTCGTGGGTCCTTTTCCTAGTTTTTATGGAAACAGGTACATTCTCTTGGTTGTGGACTATGTGAGCATATGGGTTGAGGCAATTGCAAGCTCAATAAATGATGCTAAGGTGGTGGTCAAGTTTTTTAAGAAGATCTTCACAAGGTTTGGTTACCCTCGTGTGCTTATAAGTGATCAAGGTACACATTTCTGTAATGCAAAATTTCAAAAGCTAATGACTAAGTTTGGAGTCACACATAGAGTTGCAAACCCCTGCCACCCTCAAACTAGTGGACAGGCTAAGGTCTCCAAAAGGGAGATAAAGAGGATTATAGAGAAGACTGTGAATAATTCTAGGAAGGACTGGGCTAACAAGTTAGATAATGCATTGTGGGCCTATAGAACAACATATAAAACACCTATAATCATGTCACCCTTTAGGTTGTTGTATGGCAAAGCATGTCACCTTCCTGTAGAACTAGAATTCAAGGCCTTGTGGGCACTAACTTTTCTAAACTTTGATCGGGAAAAGATGGGGGAAGCAAGAAAGCTTGAATTGAATGAACTTGAAGAGTTTAGGCTATTTAGTTTTGAGAATGCAATGAATTATAAAGAGAAAACCAAGGCTTAGAATGATAAAAGAATTTTAGAGAAAGAATTTTTTGTTGGACAGAAGGTCTAGCTATATAACTCTCATTTGAAGCTCTTTCTAGGAAAGTTGAAATCTCGATGGACAAGTCCATACACTATGAACAAGGTCTTCTCTCATGGAGTAGTGGAGGCCTCAAACTCAAAGGGTGAGGTCTTCAAGGTGAATGGACAAATGCTGAAGCCATATCTATCCAAGGAGACCACGGAGGTTGCAGAGGAGGTCTTCTTCCTCAAGCCCCCTTAACAAGGCCTCGAACACTAGTGCCCGCTTCATGCACCAAATGAAGCAAACAATTTTGAGGAAGCAGTAGAAGCTTTCTTAGTCTAAGTTGAAGACCTTATAAATATTCAAGTATGGGGAAGGGCTTGATAGATTCCTCTAACTTTATAGTACCCTTTGATGCATTTACACTTAAGAGATTTTAAGAAAATTACCTTTTTGTTTGTTTTTTGTTCTCTATCCTACATGAGGAGGCCTCATCCAAGCTTTAGCAAGATTAAACGAAGCCCTTCTACCTCCTCCTAGTGAATGGTATCAATGAGTTTTCTCTCTTTTCTCCTTCAATACAAGATCTCCCTTAAATTCCTATGCATGATTGTGAATTTTTTGCATTGATTTGAGGACAAAGAAAATTTTAAGTACGTGGATGGTAGGTTGAGAACTTGAACCTTTGTAAATATGTAATCTTGTTGACCTTGTAAATCTGTTAACTATAAAGAAAATCTACCTGTATGAAGTTCTTGCTTTTGATGGTCTACTAACTTAGTGATTATGCTGTTTAATGACAACCTTGTACATATTGAACTTCTTTTCCTGATTTGGTTCATAATAGGATGTAGTAGTTGCATTGTTATTAGTTCAATCTGAAAGTAAGTTAAAATTGGTAGATTTTGAGTTAACTTTTGAAAAACAGCATGTTAGAGAAAGAATTTGAAAACTTTAGAATTGTACATTCTTTTTAACTTGTTTCAGCAAGAAAAGGGTCAAAATTTTTAATTTTTTTTATCAAACTTATAGCAAAGACCAGGAGCTTACCCCAAAAAGTGAGAATTTGATCCAAAATGAAAATTTTATTGATGAGAGGATAAGGTCTTGTTATCTAAGCTAGAACTTGTTATGGTAAATATATAAAATGCTATTTTAACCACAGCTAAAATCTAATGCTAGATGATAGAGGCAATTAGGTGTCTCCTTTTTATCCTAAATAAGCCTACCGTTTCACCACCCTTAGATTTCCCCCTTTGAGCCTGAAACCCTTCTTTATTTTAACACATCAATAACCCCTTCCCAATTCACTTTGATTCCCAAAAATTACCCATGAACTTTAGGAATTCAAAAGAAAATGAATAAAAGCATAAAAACTTCAACTATAAAGAAGCCTTTGTCTGAATTTGTGTCTACAAAGTTTTCATCAAAATTGGGAACATCTCATATAGAAGAGCAAAAAGTCAATCAAATCCAACCTTTTAAGTTAATCAGAATAAATATACAAAGAAATTAATAGACAAGGTTGTGTGCTTCAAGTTTTCAAAACTAAGAAGTTGAGATTCCCCAAAGAGTTGAAAATTCCAAACATGAAGTCCTTCAACTTTAGCTGAATTCTGCAAAATCAAGGAAAATTGTTTAAGTTCATTTAACCAAAAATTTCCCTTCCATATCCTACCCTCAACCCTTATTTACCCTTGAAAGACCTCTTGATAGCATGAGCCCTTTTCACCTATCTGTGGTGGAAACTAGACTAATTAACAAGCTTATGGCTTAGTGTAACTTGACCTTGTTGATTGAGTGAAACCCTCCTTGAATTGTAACCCCAAACACTATATTACAATATCTTCTGATCTGATGCCAAGTTGAATGCTTTTTCATAGTTATCAAGGAAGTTCTGACTTGTCCTCTTCTTTTTCTTGACATTTTATTTCTTTTGTTAACTCTTGACTTGCTAGTTTATACTTAGTTATCTTGATTGAATGATTTAACTTTTGTGATTGCTTAATCTTTTCATGAACTGCTTGAGGGAAAGCAATGTTTAAGTATGGGGATGTTTGATAGGTAGAAATTATGTCATTAAAAGCTTGAATTCACCGACTTAAAACTAAGTGTATTTGAGCAGAATTTATAGAGGTCTTCCTGGTTTTTCAGGTTTTCTATCTGCGGAAGGAGACCTTTGTGCTTAGCTAGAAAGTTGCCAAAAGAGCTATGTTAGTTGACAATGACAGCAACTAAAGTGAAGGGGACCTGATTGATGACATTACCAAATTAAGTGGGAGAATTAGTTGGGAAGAAATGAGACTTTTTTACTTTAGTTAACTTAGTTTCTTTTTATAATTATCAAGTGGGCAAGTGGACATTATTATATTAATTATAAGTAAAATTGGGAAGATATTTTGGATTTTGTGGCTGCTTTTGAACTAAAACACTTGGCCCTTAAGAAGCCACGTTGCTCTTTATTTTTGGGCGGGAAAAGCTAGGGGTATATCCCCGTTGCTCCTTTTGTGTTACTGCGAACTTATCATCTATCTAATTACTATTCACCTTTAATTTCTCTCTACTTTCTGCCATTTTTTATCACTTTCTTAAGCTTATTCATTAATGGAGTTGGTTGAAGTATTAATGTTGATGAGTAAGTAGTCTTCTTTCTAGTTCAGTTTGCCCTATAAAAGGCAGTCTCAGGAGATCTTCCCTCCATTGTAAAGTATCATTTCCTTGCTTTGCTTGAATGTTTGTGTGAATGAATATATTATTGTTTAGATGAAAATTGATCACTTTCATGCATAATACTGAGTGGTAAGGACCAAAAGGTGATCTACTCAGTATAGAATGCCTTCACACACATTTAACATGAGATTGAAAAATAAATATTTATATGCCTTGGGCTCCATTTGATGGATGCTCAAATGGACTTAATGTTGTTTTGTTGTTCATAAGAAGGATTGAAAAGTGAAATATGTTCAGCTTAACAAGAAACTAAATTTTCTTAATAGGCGATTTAGGGAAATAAGGTTAAGAGACCTCGGAACAGGATTGCTAAGCAAGGGTTGACACCAAAGTTAGTGAATATTGCATTAGACTGCCATGAGGGTGGACTGAACCAGAGCCCTTCATTAATTTCACTTAAATCAATTTCCAATTCTATTTTAGTTATTGTAGCTAGTTTTAAATTGTTAAGAAAAACCCTCAATTTCAAGAATACTCAATTACACTTCCATTAGCCCATTTATCATGAAAAGAACAAACTAGCATAAAGACCTCCCTGTGGGATACGATACTGCCGTTTTGCAAATTGAGACTAGTATACTTGCTAGGTGTGTTACTTTTGAGTGCAACAATCATGGTTGTCAAATCCGACCCACCCCATCGAATCGGTGAAGGTAGAGGGTTAATGATTTGTGGGTCAACTAGTGTAGAATCAGTGTTTTAAAAGGTGTTAGGCGCTAGTTGAGCGGCTAGAGCCTCCGAGGGCTTAGGAGGGGATTAATCGAGGATTAATCAGGACATAGGCGGGGACTAGGCAGATTAGTATTTTAAAATATTTAATATTTATTAATGAATTTAAATAATAAATTTAACTACCAAATAAATTTCTATACAATAAAATTAAAAATTAATGTAACAACATTTTTTTGGGTTTTGGCGACACTTTTTTAGATTTTAGCTACACTTTTCTAGGCCGCGGCAACACTTTTCTGGTCTTTGGTAACACTTTTCTGAGTTTTGACAACACTTTCCGCATTGACTGCCTTGATTATATAAAATCGGGGCAGTGTTCCAAAATACCCCGCCCGCCTAAGCGGCCGCCCTTTAAAACAGAGTGTAGAATAAAATGTTAAAAGTTATTGTTTTCAATATTTTAGAAGAATAAAAATATACATTAAGCAACAAATTATTGACCAATACTAAAAGCGAAATCAAAACTATTTTAAGAATACTTTTTACTATTAATTTTCATTATTCATTATTTACCAAACCAGTTTTTTTATTAAAAATTTTATAAACTTAAATATTACAAGATAATAAAAAAAATAAGTAAATAATAAAATACATAATTATCGATAGTAAAAAATAAAAAGTATTAAAATTATTTGTTATGAAATTATATATAAATTATATATATATCAATTGGGTGTAGCTCAATTAGTACACCTCTCAAAATGGAGGTGGGAAGTTATGGGTTCGATACACAACCTCTTCAAAAATCTAAATTCTTCGTGTGTGTGTGTGTGTGTATATATATATATATATATATATATATATATATATATATATATATATATATATAGAGGAGGTGGATGAGCCCAAGTAGTGATTGAGTCAATCTCTGTCACTAATGGCTCACTCCTACTTGAAGTGTGTTTTTACAATGGAAAAGTAGACTCCAACTAGGACTGAATCCTCAGTTGACTGGATAAGTATGAGAATTGACCTGGCATCTCTGCACTAGAGGAAGGTCTGTCTCACTATTCTAGTCACCTGGTGCGACTTGGTCGCCATGCGGTGATAGGCGAGTGAGGACCACCGCTAAGTGGAAACCATGCCGGGTTATCAAAAGCCCCCGATAAGCATGGGAAAGCCCTTCTAGGTCTTTCTTCTACCGAGTGAATAGTTCTTATCTTCACAATCTGATTGCTGATTCATCAAAGAGATCTAGGTTGAGCTGCTCGAACATGATCGTGTTCGTGGCCTCAACCGAGTGGGTGTGGTAAATATGACTACATCGCTTAAGATTCAAAAATTCAATCGAGTCGCTTGAATTCTCCTTGGATTCGTTACAGCTATTATGTGAGAGAGATCTAAGGTGTTGGTTGGGGTGCACGCGCTTATGATCTAACGGTGGAGATCAAGTGTCTCTTATAAAGTCGAATCACCACTATAAAAGCGCAACCACTTCTCTCTTCACTGTTACTTTTCCATCTCAGTTTTCATTTCTTCTCTAATTTTCCTCGGCGATTTGAAGTGCATTTTCAAGTGATTTCAACAACTCAAGCTTCCTTCTACAACCTTGTTTCAATGATTTTTCATCTAATCAAGTAAGTGTATTATCCTCTTGCTTCTTTTTGAGCATCCTTTGTGTGATTTGGTATTGTTTTGATCTTTTTACCGCTTCTTCATACGCAATTTTTGGACTTTTAGATTGCAATGTTCTTCGCGTTCATGCATTTTGATCCTTAATTGAATGAGAAGATTTTTGACGTGTTGTTTCCCCCAAAAAATTAGCCTTGAATAGATTTGAAATCTTTATATTCGATGCTTGTAGATTTAGGACCGGCTCATGGAGATCGTAGAATTTCAGCCTCGCACATCTGATAGTAATAGTGGTAGTATAAGTAGTAGTAGCAGTAATGAGTGGTTAAGATGGATGGAAGAACACGTTTTAACATGTACTTAACGAAACCTCTAAATATGTTAGGTTATAAAGAGTAGCTAATTGAGTGATGGATTCGGAGGACTAGTCGACCGGCTGAATGAGAGACGTATCTTCTAAGGTAGAGCATATGAGTGCTTCGAAGAGTTTGAGTGGAGAGTCATTCGATCGTTGGATGGATTTATCCGACACCGAGCCGTTTGTGCCAAGGGAGGAGCAAGGGGAGAATGTAGTTGAAGAGCCGTCTATTGAAGCCTCCCTTAGGGCTCGCTTGGGTGAGGATGCCTCATCTTCAACTGCGCCGCCTAAGGAGAGGAAGATGACGCCTTAGGTGGATGACATGGTCTCTATGGTTCATGAGCTCTACATTGCTCATGAGGCGGTGATGTTTGACTGGCTCTAGTAATGCCATTGTGAGTGGGTGACACGGAGCGGTGGTCCGAGAGCGCGCGGGATTCATAGGCGCGGTCCACCGGGGTGTTTGGAAAAAGAAGA